>SCDY01000802.1:0-45054 GCA_004143825.1 Drosophila micromelanica | reverse complement strand
AACACGAACCTCTTCTGGAAGCTCCTTGACTTCTTCGGGCTGTTCTTCTTCTACTGGAACTTCTTCCACTGTGACAGTTGTCTCGGGCTGTTTATCGTCCTCTTCGACGGTTTCAATCTTGGTGACCTCTTGTTTGTCACCTTTAACCTTTTTTATAACACGTGTGTGTATTTTTGTTTTCTTCTGTTGGCCGTCTTTTGTGATTTCTTCAACCGTTTGAACAGTTTCGGGCATTTCCGTTATTTCAACTTCCCGTGTTTCTTTTATTTGTGTTGGTGTTTTTTGTTGTGTGTGTTTAGTGTCTGTGGCTTGCTTTGTATCTGTGTAAAAAATATGCTTTTAGTATTTAATTCGTTTTGTAGGTGGATTATTGTTTTGTGTAATATGTGTTTTGTATTTTTTGGGGTCAAAGAGTAATGGAAGTAATACGCCTTTTTCTGTTGAGCTGCTTAATGTTAACCTTACTAAATACTTACCCGGCTGTGTTTTTACCCTTTGATTTAATGTATTTGTATTTAAGCTTTCATACTCAGTTATTGGTGTAGATTGCGTTTGTAACTCAGAATGGGACTCCAATTCAGTTTGTGGTATGTTATGTTTCGGTATTATATTATATTGTGCATTTTCGAGAACATTTACTTTATCAGATTGTAGTATCATTGTTTGTAAAGCATTCGTTCTCGGCTCTATCGTCGGCTGTATATTTTGTTTTAGATCTTGTGCTATGTTTTGATTTGCTGCTAAATTAAATATCTCAACTTGATTGTTAATGTTTGTTTCATAACTAACATTTGCATTTATTGGCTGTGTTTGGTCTTTCTTATGTAGTGTTGTGACTTGTTCTTCTGTTATTGTCTGTTGATTAAGACACGAGCTATGTGGCATTATTGAAGGTTTCGCATACTCTAAATCCACTTTAGGGCTGGTTGTTTCAATGGTAGTTTCCTTCTCAAAACATTCGCTGGAAAGTGCTGCAATTTTAGCATCAGCAGTTGCATAACACCCACTTTGCAGATCAGGAATCGTGTCCTTAATTAATTTTTTTACATTTTCTAAGGGCTCTTGCTTTGTTACAATTAAATTTGTATGTGTAATATTTTCAGTTATTGCTCTTTCTTCAGTAGGCTTTGTTTTTGAAATACTACCTAAAGATGGTATAATAGATACCTCTTCCACTACCGAAACCATTAGATCTGATAGAATATCTGATATTGGTTTCGAACTCTGCGGCTTAAATTCACCGTGTCCTTCAATATTTTCATATACACGTACTGTTGATGTTTGAACAGGTTTTGTGGAATTTTCTTCAATATTCACTTTTGATGTAGAGTATTTGTGTGCCTCAATATCAATATTGGGAGACTTTTCATAGATAATCTGCTCAGTAATAATTGCTGCCTCTTTTGCGGATTCGCGTGTTATATTTGCATTTACTTCTATACGATCTCGAAGCTCGTAGGTCTCTTGTATGGAACTAACACTAATTACCTCTTCGGTCAATAATGGTTCTTTTTCTATATTGGATACTTGAGCATTTTCTGTCATCAAGGATAAGGGAGCCATATCATCTTCTTTAATATATGGAGTTTGTATTGTTATAACATTTGCACGTTTAGTATCTGTTCCATCAACTTTGGCGACGAGCAATTTATTTGGTTGTAGATATTTCAGATCCTCCGTTTTTTCGTATGCTTCAATAACGGATACAGTTTTATGTATTAGTGATTGAGTGCTTATATTACTTGCTGTCTCTTCAGCCTTAATTGTTGGCACGCCTAAGTTGTCAACATTTTCAATTGGTATAATCTCAGAGATAAGCGTTTCACGTTGTGTGCCTTCAATAAAACGTTTTCCATACCCAATTTGATGAGTGTCCACGAAGGAATCCTCTTTTTGCAGGATGAGATCATCGAATTGAACGTTTACTTTGTTGGCATCAGTGGTTACAAAAGCATTTTCTTGGGCATTCTGCATATTGGATTCAGCATGTTTAATGTTTTCTGATAATTCAAAGGGCGTTAAATCAGTTGTTGTTTTATACTGTAGTGTGTCGCTTATAACAGGTTTGGCAGTGACTTCCTGTAACTCTGAGGGTTGTAAGAAGGTTTCCTTTTGAAATATACTGGCTTCTTCTGATTCAGGAGTAGCTTTAAACATGATATTCAAAGATTCTGTTGCTTTTGCAGCTACTTTATCTAATGCCAATATCGGCTGTGTATCCTCGACACATTGACTGTCGGTTACGGTTACTTCATAATGATGTCTTTCCAAATTTGGTTGGGCAACTGCCTCAGTTGTTGTTACTGTAATAAATACGTTAGCGTCTTCTACAGTTTGTATGGATGTATTTACAGGCAACTTCAATGTATTGGCATTATCACTTGAGGTAGCAGCTGAACTTGTTGGGGTCTGGGAAATAAAGTTTTCTTCTATTTCTATAGTTTGTTGAAGATTTGTAATGGGGACATGAGTCATTGCATGAGATATTTTAGCTTGTTGTGTGTTTTGGTTTTCCGTAGAATGCGATTCGTTAATCGTTTCATACGCGGCAATTTCACTGACTGCTTTGGTGTGTAGTGCTGTTATAACTTCGCTAACCTCTGCATTTAATTCATGTGAACGTTCTGTATCGAAAGTCGTTTCGGCCTCTAGTACATTTTGATCCTGTGCTATAGCTAATTGGCTAAAATTATCCTGGGTTGGCTTCACATTTCTTAGCTTTTCTGGTGATTCCATAAAATCTGTTACTCCGGTTATGACAACACACTCCGTAATCACCTTATGCTTGTGGGGAATTATAGACGAAGATCCTACACTTTTTGGATGCTCATCATCTTTAGGTGTTGAAACATTATCGTAAATTATGGCTTCCGTTGTCTTTGTTTCCGTTAAGACATCAATGCGTGGTGTTGCAAATTTGTTAGCCACAGTGAAGTCTGCCAGTTCTCCAGTTGAGTAATTTTCCTGTACCCCTTCATTCAATGGCAATTTCAACAATTCCGAAGAAACAGATTTTGCTTGCTCCAAAACAATAAATGGTACCTCGAGATCGCGTTCTAATTCAAAAGTTTGCTCCTGCTGACTTAGCACGACAGCAGCTGTTGAATCAAGTGACGCTTTAACAAATTGGTCAATCGGCTGATACAGTTCTTCAAGTGAAACCTCTCTGTCAAAGGTTTTTGTTTCCTGTACATGTATTTCGTTTAAACTGCTCATTGTAGGCAGGCTAGTTTCTGATTTGGGGCTAAAGCTACTTAGCTCTGCAGGATAATCCAAAACAGTCGGCTGTTCTAAGAGAGGTGATTTTTTTGTAAATTCACTTAATTGTGGCTTGATTCCCGCTGGTAGAATGGTAGTTGGCTCCTTAATGTCATCTGTTTGTTCATTTAACATGGTTGTAGTGGTATGCAAAGCATATGTATTTTCTATGATCTGAACGTTAGTTATAGAAGATGTATTTAGACCTGGTGCTAAATAATCATTAACGGCATGTAAAGTTGTAACCTCTCCGCATTCTGGCACTGTTATTTCCCCTAAATGAACTTGAGCTTGATATTGAGGTTGCTTTTTTTCGTTTAGCTCTTGTATTGATTCCATATGCAGAGGGCTTGATTTCTTTGCAACTTGTAAAGCGTTGGATGTTTTTATAGCAGCGTTCTGAGTAGAACTGGGCTCTTCTGGGCTTATACTGGTTTCCTGTTCTAAAGTTAGAAGAGAGCTTGTCTCTAATGGTTGGAGAAGGTCATAGACTGCTTCTGTTACTTGTTGTTGAGGCTGTGATGTCTGCTCATGTGTCTGTAAGGATTCCAGTAAGGCCTGTTCCGTTATATTAGTTCCAATTTGAACAGGCATTGTAACGCCTGCTATCGCCGCAGTTGGCTTGCTTTCAATAGCGTGTTCCTTGGTGGACTCCAGCAAAATAACTTCCAAATGCTCTACATGAGTCAATGTATCAGTTATTTCCTTAGCTGTTGATTGCGGCTGCTCTGGTGATGATTCCATAACTGTTGAACTTTCAATAGCCTGTACATCGATAACAACCAGCGGCTGCTGATTTTCGTCCATTAACATTCTTCCAGACTTCTGTTCGGGCTGTTGTTGTAGTTCTAGATCCTCTGTTCCCCTTAGTGATTCGTGATGACTTGTCACTCCAACTGGTTTCGTTTCAAAAGCTCGAATTGCTGATGCCATTTTAATGTTTTCACGTTCAATATTAACAGGCGAAAGTTGCGGCTGCACTTCCCACACACTGCTTAGTTTAAGTTCAGTGGGAATAATTGTTTTTACAGCGGCGTGCTCGGGCGCCTGTTTTTCTGTGAAAAGGCTATTTTCATTTTCAATGGATGTGTCCTGCTTGACATCCAATGCCTTCTGTTCAACGAAATCCATTTTAGCCAACACAGTCTCAGGCATTTGCGTTAAGAGCTTTTGCTCCGAGTCAATAACAATTTGAGTTTGCACTTCTGCAACCAGTTCTCCGTCTGTTATATTTATCTTTCCATGATTAAACTCATTGCTTGCATCATCGATTCTATGAAGGGTATCATAAATTGCTTCTTGATTACCTATGGCAGCACCTAAAGCCTTGGTAAATGTTTCCTTCACGGGCTTAGCAGGCTCTATCGTTGGCTTATCTAATTTTTCCGTCGTTTCAATTAAATGCATCGCTTGAGATTCAACAACTGTGAGAGCGCTGGTTTGGCCCAATGTAGCTGCTATATTTTTTGGCACATCCTCTAAAGCTAAATCCTTTGGAGCATCCTCATTAAAGACAGTCTCCTGTGTAATTATATGAGATTGAGTTTCCAAGGTGATATGGGCCTCGTGTAAGCTGGCCTTAAACACTGGTAAGTTTTCTTCAATAGGACTTCGCGCATCTGCTGTTGTGTTTATTATTCCTTCCGTGAAGACCAGCTGCTTAAGGGCTTGAGCACCCGTCACATGTTGTGTTAAAGGTTTTTCATCACTTAGTGACTCCATTTGTTGAATTTCCTCCACCAAAATTGGTGTCTCTTCAGTCTTGACGGAAACTTCTGCTAGGGACTTTGTGGGCTGGTATTCTAAATTGATTTCCTCTACACTTTCCAATGCTTTAGGTTCACTAGTGCTGAATACCTTAAACCCTTGTACTGTTACCGATGAGCTCTCAGTGCGCACCTCTGTCGATGGTGTAATATCCATTAAAGAGTCCTCTGGTTGGCACTCACTAACGCTCAGGCTAATACTAGAGGTAATCTGAGAGATGATTTGCTCGCTGCTGGGCTTTTTTTGCGATGCTTCCTTAGAAACAGTCTCACCTTTAAAAGATTCTGTAATTAGCAGACCTTCTTTTTCCAAAAATTGCAATTGTGCCTTTTCTGTACCGATTAAAGGTAATTTTAAATTGTCAATGTTCTCCAAAATTGACTGCTGTTCCGAGGTAAGTTCATAAGAGTATAAAATGTCGCCGCGTGCGTGCTGAGTGGGAGCTTTTAAAGAATGCAGTTCAGCGACGGAGTCCTCAACGCTGGGTGCTTCAATCAGCAATGGACGCGACTCCTTTATTGTTTGATCAGCTTTAATAAGCTTGGGAATTTTGGACGACTTCAACTGTTTTGGAGTTTCTTTCGTCTGCGTTTCGGTAACAGAAACTGCATGTCTTTCACGAACTTCAACTTTCTCTATAAGCGCGCTTGAAGCTGGCTTCGACAGATCCAAACCAGGGCTAACCTCATCAAATGCCAAACATTCCTCATTTACTGCTAAAGTCTTTTGCGGTAAGAATTCATTTTGTACTTGTGCGGTAATCGGTTTCGGTGTGGACAGTTCGGTAGTTAGTGAAACAGAAATTGTTTCATTTGTGGTTTTTGGTAGATTTTCAGTGGAAATTTTAGTACTGTATGGCAAAATCTCTTCAATTTGCTCAAGTGTCTCAATTTTCGGAACTTCTGTGTTTGATTCTTCTGCAACACTTTCTCTCGTTTCTTGTTGTTGTTGTTGTTGTTCTTGTTGTATTATTTCTGTATGTTTTTTATGCCTTTTTGTTTTGGTTTTCCTATGCACAGTTTGTTCAGCCTGAATTTGTAGTTGTTGTTCTTGTACAATAACTTGTTCTTGTTCTTGTTGTTGCTGTATGAATTGTTTTTCCACTTTTGTGGTTGTTGTTTCTGCGAATGTAATGTAATTAAACAATGACAATGTCGGCTCTTCATTGAGGTGCTACTTAGGACAATATACTAACAATGTTTTAAACTGCATAAAGCCAGGCAAATGCAATTATAGTAATTATAATAGGTTAGATAGCGGTTAAGCTTAAATTCATTAAATACTCTCTTTTATCTATTTACAGCTTTTGTGTGACATAAAACGGAAGCCAAACAGACAAACAAAATATACATATTGCGAAAGAAAAACTTACCTCAAGTCAAGAAAACCGTGTGACTGCATGCAGTAAAAAAAGTTGATCTACTATAGTTTTCAGGTATGTAGAAGCATAAGAATTTAAAAAATAGATTTCAAAAATAAGCTTATATGACAACAGGCTAATGAAAATCTTTAAATTGTACTAGTAGGTGGTTATCAGTGGTTAATGGGCGCTTGTGGTTCTCTGTAGGCGTCTTTTTAGAATATACACATGATTTGTTTGGTTTAACAAAATTTAATTGTTATATTTTAACAGTCAATATCTATTATTGTTTGTTTTCGTTTTTGTTTTTTTTTTTTTTTTTTTTTTTTTTTTTTTTTTTTTTTATTTTTTTTTTTTTTTTTTTTTTTTTTTTTTTTTTTTTTTTTTTTTTTTTTTTTTTTTTTGTTTTTTTTTTTTTTTTTTTTTTTGACTTTTGCTTTTTTGTAATAATATTATGTAGTAATTGTAGTTGAGTAGTTCATGGGGATACATCAGTACTGGTAGGTATTATTTTGGATTTACAGTTCATCAGTGTTTATGTTCAAACCTTCATCGACAACTATCGTGCGTTCCTCGACAAATGTTTCCTCTACGTTTGTGTTATATTAAGTTTGTTGTTGGGATTGGCACATAAGCGCAGGTATTTTACAAAGCAGTTTTACATTTTGAAAATAAAAAGAAATAAAATAACTTTTCAGTATTCAAAATACAACTATTCCAATAAAAAGCAGTTTCAAATTATAATACATCTTTAAGAGTTAATAAAAGCTATACTCACCTATTTTAACATGCGTTATAGCCTCGTGACTTTCAATAATTTGGGATGTCTCTACTATTCTCTAGATTTCAGTGAATCGTATAAAAAAAATGTATAAAAAAAATCAAAAAAAATCACTAATTAGAAAATGCTCTCATAGCTTCAAAATAGAAAACTTATTAAATTTTCAAAACATTCATCATGATTGTAGTTGAAATGCCAGTTTAAATGAAAAATTATCAAATTTATAAACAAATTTTGTTTGGCATTTCAACTTTCAACAAAACAGAATTCAAACCTCCTTTCCGCATATCTTCCAATCGTGCGAGATGAAGTCCTCCCTATGAAACTTTCGTATGACCGTTTCTATTGTAATTTCGTACGTCTGTATCATGCGTATGAAGGCCTTGAAACCGACTGTCGCTGCCAAAATAGTTTCGTCTTCGTTCGAAGATTCGCTTAGGATCTGTGTAATAAGTTCCTCATGACCCTCACGCTCTACCAGCTGAACCAAAGCCGATTGCGACTCGGGTTTCTGTAGAGATATGAATATATTCTGCTCATACATATACGTGATCTCATAATGAGTACAGCCATAGCGTAAAAGCACACCAATTGTGGCTAAATCTCTGAGAGCTGCCTGTCCAATTTTTCCAAAAGATTCGGCATCTACAGATTCGAGCAGCCATTGCACCTCTTCGTGCTGGCTTATCTCATAAATATCTTCAATTTGAATGGATTTCTGAGTTATTTTCGTGCGTATTATTTCAACTGTTTCAGTTAACTCCATAGTTTTACTCGACGTGTATTTCTTTTCTACATGGACTTCTTGCTGCTCCCCCTCTTCTTCTTTGTCTTCTTCTTCAATGATTCTGCTGCGTTGCTCGGCATCAGCTATTTTACGATCTTTTACTTGCATCACCTCTGAAACTTCACTGTGCTCTACTAATATGGGTACAGCCTGTTTCACCCTGATTATATTCACTGTAGTCTCTACTGCACTTGCTGGCACTATTTTGATTTCTGTTTTGTGCGACGTTTGGGATTCAGTTGCATTATATCGTTTTGCCATTGAGCTTGATGTCTTTTTAGCCGTTTTCTTCTTTAAAGTTTTCTTCGACTTCACTTGTTCCAATTGCTCTTCTTCCGCGGTTGTTGAGGATATGTCGAATTTAGCGCGCGTCATTGTCATGCCAATCTCGTTGATCAGTTTGCAGTTGTAGTAACCACAGTCATCATTTGTAGTCTTGAATATTTCTAGCGTTGCTTCTGTTTCCTGCACTACCATGCGATACTTTTCTGATGCCCTAAGTTGCACATTGTTGAAATACCACTGAATATCTATAAAATCAGTAAACGAATCTTCCATCAACCCCTGCCACCTGTATTGCACTACAGAATAGATACGGTACCTGGTTTCGGATTGCCTGCAAATTGTATTGAGAATTTCGCAGTTTCGCCTAAGGCCGCACGGCAGTCACGCATTTCGTTAAGCAGCGATGGCGAGCATTTAGCAGCTATAAGCATAAAGATTGCATAATATAACTAAATATTAGCTACTACGCTCTACAGCAAAGAACAAGTATGCTACAAAGAACACGGGTTAGTGTGTGGCTTTTGTATTGTACTTACAGTGTTTGATCGTACGAGAGTAATTTATAAATTGTTTGTCTGTTTTCAGAATGAGTAATGCGTAAGAAAAAATACAACTTGCAAACAAACAGCGGAATGTGTTAAAATGTAAAAATGTAAAAGTATATATATGTATAAACATAATAAAAAGCTGCGTTAGGGGAATGTCATAGATTTCCTTGAAATTTTGTTCAATATGTGTTAGTAGAAATTTGGAAAAAGAAAATAATAATTTTTAAAACACAACCAATTACTTGCAGATGAGGTATTGATACTGTAAGAAAATATAATTACGATTTTATGCTAATATTTCGTAAGGCGTTTACTTTTCGAATAATATAGCTTAAAGTTTGGATTTTGGGATAGGGGAAAGCCTTAGAGCTGTAAGGGCTGAGACAATAACAAGTCCACATAATTTTTATGCTTATTTTCTCAATTGTTTTGTTGGACAAAATTCACAAGTTCACATAGGTTTTGTTTGTTGTTGTTGATGTACGAAACATTGTATATTACAAGGACAAATACAATAGAGACAGACGGTAGAAGTGATAGACTTTGTGAAATGTTGTTTGTGATTTAAGACAATAGTACGGAAAACATTTGTGTGTTGAAAACACAAAATTAAAACACATATACACATAACAGTGGTAGAAGACAGTTATCTTGTAATTTTTAGATACATACCTTTGAGAGCGACTTGCATTTCCTCCATGTGAGTCACCCATTCTGGCTTGCGGTAATCCTTAGATCCAACGATGCCTAGTACAGATGCGATATAGTAAAAGTGATAATGGTTGTTTATTATTATAGATTCGTAACCAGATGAATAAAGATATTTTGCTTTGAATTTTTCACTTTGTTTAATTTCTATGTAAAGTTGTAAACCTGTAGTGTATTAAAGTGTATAATAAAAGTTTTAAGTGTAGGGAATACGAGTTGGAAATATTATCAGGGGGATTGAATAAATATATTACAGTGGGGATAAGGATTAAAGGAATTTGGGTAATGCTGCTGCAAATCTGAAAAATAATTTTACTGACAATTCCAAAACATTTCCATGATAATATAAATCGTTTTTTATACACAACAGAAACCATAACAGTACCTTCGACTGCGAATAGTGCAGTTGTTACTGCCACTCCCAACGGATTGTAAGCCTCAAAACTAATTGTGCCCAAATCGTCGGGATATACATGATTGATGACCAAGACTGAGGTCCCATCTTCGAAATTTTCGATTTGATATTCCTCGGAAGCGAATATCTGTTCGTCGTCACGTAGCCATTTGACTTTTGGTTTTGGTTTACCAATAACCTTAACTTCCAATTTCGCTTGCTCACCCTCTTTGGGTTCGATTTTTTCAGGTAGCTTTTTAATAATTTTCGGAGCTTGTTCGTCGATTGAGATAGTCTAAAACAGTGTCATCATATACGGAAAGTTAGCTTCAAAAACCTATGCAACTCTTTAACTACAATCACGCTTACTCTATCAAGTAGATCCTCCTCAGATCCTGTGAGTCCAGTGATTTCAGAATCGGGGATATATTCAAATGCTAAAAAAATATTTTAAAGTTTATCAATATAGGCGAGCCGAAACGCGAATATATTAAGAAACGCAAAACGGAAAATTATTTACAAAAGGAATTTGGGAGAGCTGAATAAATAGATTTGAATTTAAAATTTTAAAATTACAACTCTTTTCATATTATCACATGCAAGGTCATCAAGATGTGAGTTAGTAAAAAGAACTTATTGAAAGGATATAGCTGTCAGAGAATAATTAAAAGGTGGATAGTGGAAAGAGTGTAATTATTATTGGAAAACCTATTCAGATGTGATGCATATGGTGTATGCTACGTTTCCTACTAATCTATTGTTAACTATCAACTATCAATTGATACCATCCAAAAGTACCTTGAATATTAACTGTTGTCTTGGTGACGCTTTTGCCAATCTTATTGGTCGCAACGCATTTGTATTGACCTTGATTTTCAGGGAAAACTTCCGTTATTTGCAGCTGACAATTTCCTTGCGCATCCTGCGATATGGTCGTTTCCTTTGTCTCGGTAATCTTTTCCTTATTGTGATACCACTCCACTTTAGGCGTGGGCTTTCCTGTCACTTGACAAGTCAACAGCAGCCTTTCACCATCCATTACCTCCACCGGCTGAATCAATTCCTCAATGAACCGGGGCGACTCGAATTCCACAGCCTCTTCTTGTGGCAGTGCCTCCAGCATATTTACTGTTGCTGTTGATGTAACGGAACCGCCAACGTTTTCGGCCCGACAAGTGAATGGTCCAGAGAACTTCTTTTGGAAGTCCTCAATCAATAGCGTTGACTTGTTGTCCTGGCTTACAATGCGGCATTCATTGGAGCTCTTAACGGGCTCATTATGCACAAACCATTGGAAGGACGAAAGCGGTTCGGAATCAACAACAGCCTCAAGTATGGCAACTTCATGTTCTCCAAAGAACTTTGGCTCCAGTGGCTGGATAAATCTAGGTGGCCTGATTTGCTTGTCTGGCGCTTGGTCAGACACGACCACTGATCCCGAAGACTTGGCCTCACCCACTTTATTTTTGGCGCAAACTTCATATTTTCCAGTACGCTTGCGGGTCATATTGATGACCCTAATTGTGGTAGTGGTTTCGGTTGTTTCTATAATGGTTTCCTCGTTTTCGATTATCTCACGACCATTACGCATCCATTTAATCTCTGGTTTTGGAATTCCATCGTACTTGGCTTCAAAAAGTAGAGTGCCCCCAGTTGGTATTACGACGGCACTTAATGGTGTTACTGTGGGTGCTTTAAGAATTTCTTTGGGAACTTCATCAATACGGCTTACGATATTAGCATTGCCAATGGCGCGGCCGAATTGATTTTGTGCCTGTACCGAATAGGTAATGGCCTCATTGGGAGGCGGATTGATAACCTCGAGGACCACATCGCCTGTCTGCTGATCATAAAACATTTGTAGAGCTTCGTTGGGTATGACCTCTTCGATGCCACGGTACCATTTAACTTGGGGACAGGGTTTGCCTGCGACCTGACAAGTTACTGTTACCTTAAGCCGCTCAGGCTCTTTCTCTTCTGTAAACACGATCTTAAGTGGTTTCGTAAATTGTGGCGCAACTCCTTGTTCTTTTTCTATATTTATTGTGAATAAAAAGTGTTTTAAAGTGTGTTGTTCGTTGTGTTTTGGACATAGAAAAGGAATAAAATCATGGAAGTTTTTTGTTAAGTGTTTTCTTCCAAGCGGTTAAACAGTTAAGACATCAAAAAACTTTCTTGAAAGCTTTCAAGTGACTTACAACAATTGTAATATTATTTCATAGGAAAATACCAATTTAATATTCAACTTACCTAATATAATGTTGGTACGACTAGTTGCCACGCCAGCCTCGTTCTTCGCCTCACAGGTATAAACACCTACATCGCTGGGGGTGACCTTCGCAATCTTTAATTGTGCCACCTGTTCCACCACGGTAATTTCATACTTTTCCGAAGCAAACAATAGCATATCGTTGAAGTACCAATTGATTTCTGGGAATGGTACACCTTCAACTTTGCACTCGAGAACGGTAGGTTCTTCAGGAACGCATTGACGTGGTCGCAGCTTCTCTGTGATACGTGGTGGCTTGATTTCCTTCTTCTTCTTCTTAACAAGCTTACGTTCCTGACCAATCACCTCAGAGGTTGTCGTTTCCTCTAAGTTTTGAGTTAACTGTTGATCTTCGATCAGTTCCTCATCAGCCACTTTGTCAATGCCCTCTTGCACGCGTTTCTGTGTTATAAGCTCCAATTCGGGAAGTGGTTGGCTGTCATCAAGCACCACACGTCGTTTCTCTTTTTTGATAATATTTGAAGTGATTTTCATTTCGAGATCACGTCTAACGTCTTCCACGTCAAGTTCAATAAGTTGTTCTGTTGTTATGAATTGAGGTCTTGTGTCTTCAGTCTTCTTCAGTAGAGTTATTGTCTTTTGTGAGATCTCTTGTGAAATTTCATCAGCCTTTTCTATTTCCGCAACAGCTGCCTCCAGTAGCTGTGGCTGTCCTTCAACAGAAGCTTCTTTCAGTGGTTTCGTACGTTTCTTATGCGCCTTTTGTTTGGTTTCAGGTGTTTTCTCAGTAATCACGACTTCTTCCTCGGGCTGCACATCTTCAGAGACCGCAACCACTTTAACATCATCAACTGGCAGTTCTTCAACTTCATCCTCTTCAGCAATGGGCTCTGCGAATGGCTCGGCCACTTCTTCTGAGACTTCGTCTACTGATGGGGTTGCTTTTTTCAACTTTGGTTTCTTCTTCTTTTCCTTTTTGACTTTTTCTTTCGGTTGCTTGTCTTCAGGAATCTTCAGAGGCTCGAGGTCAGAAATCTCCTCTTCGCTTTCTGCCTTTTCTTGGGGCTGTATCTGAGGTGCGGGAATTGCCTTCTCTGGCTTCTGAGGCGTTTCCTCTGGTTTGATTGGAATTGGCTTCAGTTGTAGCTGCTCAGGCTGTTCTTCTGGCAGTGGTCGCCGTTTGCCAGTTGGCCATTGCTTCTCTTCTAAGACCTCTTCAACAGGCTTCTTTTTCTCACCACGCTTCCAAGGTATTTGGGGTTTTTCTTCTTCTGGCTTAGGCTCTTTCTCGATGTCAATGTGCTCAGCCTCTTCCAAGGGAGTCGGTTCTGCATCTGGTATTTCAGGTAAGTCTTCATGCTTGGGCTTTTTCACCTTCTTAACTTTACGTTTCTCTTCCTGTACCACTTCTTCTTCCAATTTTTCAACATGTTGCAAATCGACTTCTTCTAGTTTTACCTCTTCAGGCTTAACAGTTGTACGTTTTGTGGGTTTAAGATGAACCTCTTCAATTGTAGCCTCCTGGGGTAACTGCTTCTTTGGTCTGGTCACTGGCTTTAAGGCCACTTCTTCAACCATTTCGACAACTTCTTCCTTTTTGGGCTTCAATTTGGTAACCTTCTCTTTAGGAGCTACTTCCTCAAGAATTTGTTCTTCGACCACATTTTCTACAGGCTCGATTTCTTCTGGCAGAATTTCAGCTTCATATTCTTCTGTGTCTTCTACTGGCTCCTCGATTGACTCCTGACTTTCTGGCTTTGCTTTGGGTTTCTTCTTCTTAACGCGTTTTTTAGTAACGTCCACTACTTGGTCTTCAAACGTAACAACCTTTTCTGTCTCAACAAGTTCTGTTTCAGTTGTTTCGGGATGTTGCACCTCTGAGGCAATTGAGGTTCTTGCAACTGGTTTCAAGGTCACTTCTTCAACTTGTTCCTTTTCTGGCATTTGAAGTTGCTTCCTTGGTACAGGCTTTAGCGTTACTTTTTCCACTTGTTCAACTTCTTGTGGTTTAGCAATTGGCTTCTTTTTCTTGGGTTCTTCAACTGTGGGCTCTTCGATTTCTTCAACCTCTTCAGGCTGTGTTTCGGGGAACTCTTCTATTTCTTCTTCTACTTCCTTTGCTTTTGGTTTCTTTGTTTTCTTAACCTTGGGCTTTTCTTCGACCACTTCTTCTTGCTCTTCTAAGACTTCTTCTTGTGGAATGTCTTCTGTAGGCTGTTCTATCTCTTCGGCCACTTCTACAGTTTTCTTTGGTTTCTTTGTTTTCTTTATCTTACGCTTTTCTTCAACAATCTCTTCCTGGTCTTCTACTATATCTGCCTGCTCTTCAACAATCTCTTCCTGAGGTGCCTCTTCTTCAGGCTCTTCAACTTCCTCCTGTGCTACGACAGGAACCTTAGGCTTCTTTACCTTCTTGATTTTACGTTTTTCTTCAACAATTTCCTCATTTTCAACTTCAATAACTTGTTCAACCTGCGCATCAACTTCATCGGGATGCTCCTCTTCAGCTGGCTTAGGCTGTGGTGCTTTCTTCTTACCACGTTGCCATAAAACAGGCTCTGGTTTTTCATCTACCTTAACTTCATCAGGCAGAACGTCAACAGCTTCTTCGAAAGTTTTTGTGGGCGCTTCGACAACCTTTTCCTCAACAATTTCTTGTGGTTTTTTCTTCTTGCCGCGTTCCCACATTACAGGCTGTGGCTCAACTTGAGCAGATGGTACTTTTTCTTCTTCCAATGTATCAACAGCCTGTTCCACAGACTTGGGAATATCTTGAGACTTTTGTTTAAGGGGCTTTTTCTTGCCCCGCTCCCACATAACTGGCTGCTTCTCGGGTTCAGGTACTGGAACAGCTTCATCCTCTAGAGTATCAACAGCGACTTCTTGAGACTTGGGAATTTCTTGCGTTGCTGACTGCTGAGGTTTTTTCTTGCCACGCTCCCACATTACCGGCTGTGGCACCGGCTCAACAGTTTGTATAGTTTCTTCCTCTAGAGTATCAACAGCAACTTCATGGGACTTGGGAATCTCTTGAGTTGCTGGCTGTTGGGGCTTCTTTTTGCCACGCTCCCACATCACGGGCTGCAGTTGGGGCTCTACTGGCTTAACGGTATCTTCCTCTAAAGTGTCTACGGCAGTTTCAAGAGTTTTAGGAACCTCGGGTACTTCTTTCACAGCTTCTTCAACCAGTTCGACTGTAGCTTTCTCGGTAGTCGCTTGAACCGACTCCTGAACCGTTTCTTGCAATGTTCGCGTGCTCTTGAGCGGTTTTAATTGGAACTCTTCGGCCTTTTGGGCTTCCTTAGGACGCTGACGTGGCGTTGGCTTAAGTGTAACCTGCTCCACTTTTTGTTCAGGCTCACGTGGTGGGATTACTCGGCGGACTGCCGTCTTCTTTGTGTCCTCAATAACTTGTTGCTCCACCACTTGTGACGTCTGAACAATTTCCTGGTTGTCGATGACTTCCTGAGTAATGGGCTTCTTCTTGCCACGCTCCCACATTACAGGAACTGGTTCTGGTTGTTGAACAGGCACAGGTTCGTCCAAAACGTCATGAAGCTCTTCAAAGGTCTTTTGTTGGGGTTCAATTGGTTTCTTCTTGCCGCGTTCCCACATAACAGGAACTGGTTCTGGTTTTTTGACTGGAACTGGTTCAATTAGCTCATCGTGCATTTCTTCATATGTCTTTGGTTTCTCAACATATTGTTCCTGAACTGAAGCTGGAGCTTGCGGTTGTACCTGCTCAGGCTTCTTTAGACCTCGATCCCACAAAACTGGCTGCGGCTGAATAAGCTGCTGTTCCTGTGTATCCTGACGCTCTTGCAGGTGCAGCAGCGATGAATCTTCAACCTGAATAAATTTCTGTGGCTCGCGTGGCTGACGCCAGTTGTAGGCTTCATGTTGAGTGCGCTGATTGATTAACTTTTGGTGCTCATATTGCTCAAGGCTCATCATCTGCGAGTCCTCGACTTGCATGTACTGCTGACGTTGAGCCTCCTCGATGAGGCTTTGCTGCTGCACAAGCTTCTGGCGTTCACTAGTCTGAGAAATCGTATCTTCTACAGATGTCAGCGGCTGCAGTTGTGGACGCTGCTGCTGCTGTCTCCAGTTAACAGCTTGCTGCTCTCTGATCAGTCTCTGTGCCTCGAGCTTTTCACGCTCTGACACGTGCATGATGTTCACATCTTCTGTTGTGATGAACTGCTGCTTAAATATGTTGGATTGATCTTCGTAATGCTGAACCTCATCGCGAGTCATGACCTTTGAAATTGAGCTCTTGGAACTATCGTCGATAGTCATAACAACTGTATCTTGGGTAGCATGCTGGACCTCTTCACTGATGGTCTGTTGCGCCTGTAGATGACGCAGTTCAACCTCCTCAATCTTAAACTTATCCATCTGCTTGGTTACGCGTTGAACGCTCTTGAGCTGCTGGCGCATCTCCTTCCATGGTATGAGATCCTTGTTATTCTGCTGCTGCGTAATAAGCTTGTCAATCTGATCGGTCATTTCCATGATTTCCACGCTCTCCATGCTCTTCAGGCGTTGAATTTCCTTGGTGCGCTGCACTTGCTCCACCTGCGCTTGCTGGGGCAGTTGCTGGTCTGTCTCAATTTGACCCTCGATTGGGCGCAAGTAGACCTCGTCTAGGTCAAATTTGCTTAGCTGCTCCTGCACACTTTCCACTTGCTTGAGCTTTTCGCGCATGGTTATCCAAGGCACAGCCTCCTTTTCAGTTTTGCCAGCAATAATCTGTTCTAAGGTGGCACCCAAGCTCATGATACCCTGATCCCTTTCAATCTTAATGGACTTGAGGACAACCTTAGCGGCCTCTAGTTTGGGTGTCGGTTTCTTTTTCTCAATGGGCGTGGCCTTTAAGCTAATTGTCTCTTCTGTCCAGGATTTTACCGGCTCTGGCTTGAAACCCGGCAGGAATGGTTGCTTGTCTAAAGAGCGTCCACGGTGCGGACGCGACGACTTGCGCCAAGGCACAACATTTGTTGGTGGCTGCAAGGATTTGCTACGCACTTTGGGCTTCTTAGTGCGCGAGCGCCCCTGATGCTGCACCTGTCCATTAACGCCCAGATATTGGCCATATTCGCCAGGTTGTTGTGGCTGCTGGTATTGATTGGGCGATTCAGGTGAGCTATCCTCCCTGCCAGATGACGAAGACTCATCTTCGACAGAATCAATCGTACGCAATTGATAAGCCGAGATACGTCGTTCTAGAAGTTTAAAGGGAAGTTTCTGTGTTAGTAGAATATCTCGAACCGGTTAACGCGCATTATCCAGAGTTCATAACAGTATTCGACGTTGTCCTGATATAGCATTTACATAGACATAAAGTTAGCTAATGGGTGTGGTAACTTGATACGTACCTCTAAAATATAGCCAATGAAGCTTATTCGGAATATTAAAAATAAATCAAAATACCTTGCATACATATATGTATAAACAATGAACTTGACAATATAAATTTAGTGTGCAGAATATTCAAATATCATGGCAAAGCGTAAGAAATAAATATTTCTGCTTAGATTTTCGAATATACAGGCGCCAAATACTAAAGATCATAACCAGAAGGGGCACGACCGCCACAAATCAATTTGCTTTACATGTTTGTAAATGACAGCTCATCTGTTTTGGCCGTGAATCCATAATTGGGTACTTAAATAATTTGCCTCACACATCAACCCAGTATTTGACATTGATATAGAAAGCGATATGTTTTAGTACGGATATATTCTATGATTCATTAATCGTGTGTGACGAATTTCACCTGTGAATTAACCTATAGCTATTTTTTTGGCACATTATCAATGCGACAGTCATTTGTATTTATCATGAACTAAGTACAGAAGCCTCATCATCAACATCACGAAGTATCAGTCAAATGATCGAGCCGAGCGAATACAATTGTGATTGAGAACAAACACAATTTAAATGCTAGTTTACAATACACGCCCCAAAATAGATTTATGATTAGTGGCGGCTACGTCACCAGGTGGGGCTAACATCTCGACGAGATTCTTTGGCGGTTGTGTGTCTGTGTTGATACTAGGTATTTTTGGGGTAAGCATCGCAGCGCAGCGCAGCGCAGCGCGGCGCATTCGAGCGATCTCATTCGGATGTAGACAACAATCGAGCACAGAAGGTAGCCAGTTGCCAGTTGCCTGTACGGTGTGGGTCATTTATAAAGTGCAGTCCTCAAGTGTTGTAAAACGTAAACATCCAATATCGGAGTACCATAATGCGATATCTATATTTAAATATGTTTATATATACATACGTTACCTGAAATCGGTGCGAGCAAGCAGCAGCAAGGATGCGCAAGCATGGAGCATTTTGGAAGTTATCAAAAACGAATATCAATTGATGATGCATTTGCTTTGTTTTATTGAAAGACGCGATATTGGTTTTAAGCATTAAATACATGAGAAATACAATTAAACAACAAAAGTGGTATGGAAGAACAAAAGAATTATTGAATTGGACAATCGAAATTGGATCTTGATTATCGATCGGTCAAAAACACACTTAAAACACGAAACGTAAACATAAACATAAATTATTAAACTGACAGTGGAATACGAGTATCTCAATGTATTGTAGATAAAACTTAAAACAAAAGTCGCATGAGTTTCTATGATTAATTTTTTAGTAAAGCATTTTTACCACAAAATATACAAAATATATTGGCGGCTTAAGCGGCAAATACTTTGATCGGATATACTTTTTTTCGAAAATTGAGCAATGTGTATTTGAAAATGCAAAAAGTTTAAAAGTGGTAACAAAAGTGGAGAAAAATGAGAACGAAAGAAATTAGTAGTAAAAGCGGCAATAAAAAATTAATAATAAAATCTCATGCAACATCACTACAAAATAAATAAATGTAAATTAAATAAACAATACAAATCGATTATAATACGTTTCGAGGCTTGTCTGAACATTAATTTATGTCGTACATATAGCTGTCTCTGTCTGGGTCAAGTTCGAGTACGACTACGAGTTCGAGTTCATGGTAATATTTTAAAGTATCGTTCCAATACCTAAAGTTCCGTACTAATATACATTTATTTCTTTCTAAGGGACTGCTGCTAAACTGTCGGTTGGATACAAAAGAGGCGATTGCATGGGGCTGTCTTCTAAAAATAAAAACAAATAAATGAATCAGCGACAGAAGACAATTTGATGAGTGAACTACCGTAACTGATTAATTTAATTAAAACCGTTTCTGCACCATAAACAGAATCATTTATTCATGTTTTTGCCTAATGGCTAACATATACCCAAACGAAGACACACATGCATTTATGTGTTTATAGATATCTGGCAGATCGGCTACTCAAATCTTGTCAACACAGAAAACAAACAACTTGTAGGTAATTAATTATTTTTATTTTTGCCTGAACTAAATGTCAGTTTATTTTCATCGGCGCTCGTACATTGAAAGCCAATATTCATTTACTTTTTTTATTTTTACTAATTTTTTAAATAAAAGAAAATTGAAATAAATTTCATGATTTACTTGAAATATACATAAAACGTTTTTCATTGTAGACACAAACGAAATATCCAGACTCCGCTGCGATGAGGTCTAAAAATATCAAATGGTTTTCTTTTTGTTGTTGTTTTTTTTTTAGCTAATCTATTGGAAATTAGAATTCAAAGCAAAACATCTTCCAAAAAATAAATTGAAAATAGAATAGAAAGCTATACATATAGTACAGCATGTTATATAGAATATAGATAATCTGTTTGCTGGCAGCTGAAATTCAATGTCTGCAATGCCTTTCAATATTTTCGCTTTTTACTCATTAACGTATTCCCCCCTGGGGTGTGCTAGTTTTGCGCACGTTCATTTCTATATTTTCTTATAGGTATTTGGTAGCTATGGTATGGACATGAATACAGCAGAGCTGAAGCTATGAGGAGCTGTGTGCGCTAGATGTGTCATCCACAATATTTTATGCTAATATTCAAGAGAAAAATAAAACTTTCACGCTTGAGCGGAGGCGGGACAAATGTGCGTTTTGCACACGGCCCCAAAACTATCCAACACATGTTTCTATATGTTTCTTATACACATAGCTATATGAAGACTCATATGTACATATGAATGTGGGCTAGATACAAAAGAACTCAACATATTTATAAAGTGCCTGTGCCTGTGTTTATATACTTAATTGTGTGTAGGTATTCTGACCAAAATTTATGTACATAAGCTGCCTTATTTATAATTCTCACTCAAGGGGCAAGTGTTGGGCGTTTTTCATTTTCTTCGTTTTTTTTCGTATTTCACTCAAATTTCTAGAATTTCGAATTTCATATACAACCGACTAGCAATTCCCTCTTGATTGGCACTGCCAGAAAGAAAAATGTTCTTTAAATATTTATATTGCAAAATACTTGTAATTATTTTTATTATTTATATAAATTTCTTTTAAATAAACTTGCTTTTTTTGTTGTTTTTTTTTCATTTTGATACCTGTTTCGTGTTTAAAATCCTTCATTAAATTGTTGCTTGGGTTCACATATTGAAATTTGTTAGTAATTAAAAGAACTCGTTCGTTGCTTGAATTGAAATCATATTGTATTAAAAAAAAAACTAAAACTGTCGAAAAGTTCGCTATAAAATATTCTTCGCTCAATCTTTTTGGACTAGTTATTGACAGTACTTAGTTAGTTGGGCTGAAACGTCGTCAGTATAAGGATCCGTTAGGTAAAAAATATATACATGTGTGTATATTTTCTTTCGTTTTTGGTCGATGTGTTTTTTGAGCATTCTTTGGAGTTTTCGAACACTGTTCGCTTACGTTTACTTTCTTGTTGTTTACGAACTCTGGTTTTGGTTTTGCTTAGTTTTTAGTTTAATCCTTACTTTTAACAGTCAGTTTGGCTGATGACTCGACCTGTCCAGTTGACGAAGTTACACGTACTGTAAAAATGCCCGAATCTTCCTCGTAGGTGGTGCCAATCAAAAGCACGGCACTGTTGCCATCAAAGATCATCTGGAATGATATTGAAATGGGATTGTTCGAGTTATTTTGGGTATTTAAAAAATTGTGGTATTTTTGTAAGCGTAGAAATTCCACTCAACCTACCTGGAAATCGGGTGTTTCTGGTATCAGCTGTCCCTCACGGAACCACTGCACACTGGTGGCTTTCACCTTGCCGGTGACAGTGGTCTTAAATTGAGCCGGCATTCCCTCAGTGACGGAAACATCCTTGAGAGCAGTAATGGTTGGTGGAGCATCCAGGTTCTCGATGGGACGCACCTTGAGCTGCGCACTGGTCTGAATGCTTCCCAGCTTGTTCTCGGCCACGCACTTGTAAGTGCCCTCATCTTCGGGGAATGCCTCCGATATGACAAGCTGATAGTATTCTCCTTGGCGCGTCATTTGGAAGTAACGCGATGGCTTCACAAAGTTCTCGCCGCGCATCCAGCGAGCTGTTGGCGTGGGCTTGCCATCCACACGGCAGCGGAAGATCACCTTGCTGCCTTCTTCCACGGACTGGCTCTTCAGCTGCTCCACAATGTGCGGTGCCTTCTCGCTTCCAGGCGTTGTTGGCTTCTCCGGCTTGGTGGGCGATTGGACAATGCAATCGCCATCGCAACGCGCCTCGCCAGCTGCATTGACAGCCACGCACTCATAGCGGCCAGAGTCCTCTGCGAAGGGTTCTATGATCAACAAGGTATGCACGTTGTCCTCCTCGAGCATCTTGAATTTGATACTGGGCTGAATCTTCATGCCGTTCTTCAACCAATAAACATCCATGGGGCGGGTGCCAGTCACCTTGGCATCGAAGCGTGCCAGCTGACCGGTGGCCACGGTGGTGCTCTGTATGGTGGTCACAAAGCTGGGAGGCTGTATGCCGCCTTTTCCGGCGCGTCTCCGTTCCTCCACTACCAAATTGGCGCTGCACTTGGCAGTTCCACCGCGATTCTCAGCCACACACGAAAACACAGCCGAGTCCTCGATGAAGACCTGCCGTATGATTAATATGGATTTGCCGCTGAACGTATGAATCTGCAGATCGGGAGAGTTCTGAATGGGGAAACTCTCGCGGTACCATTTTACAGTGGGCATTGGTTCGCCCTCGAATTCCACTTCGAATTTGGCCTGTTCATTTTCGAAAACGCGGCATGGCTGAATCTTCTTGGTAAAGACAGGGGCCTTGGATGGTTTTACGGGACCCTTTACGACTCGCTCTTGAATGGTGCCCTTGTGCTCTACTTCGGTGGTCTCGGTGGCAGTGATCTTGCGTGTAATTTCCAAATCACCTTGGATCTCCTTCTGCACTTGTTGCTGCTTGTTCATGTGAACCTCACGTCCATGAACCGACGACTCGGAAGGCTCAGCTGTGCCCTTTGGTGGGGCCGGCTTCACCTGGGTGGTGCTCGTTTTCTCCGACCTGTGGGTTATAAAAGGAATGTACAGGTTACATTTTGCTTACATTCGTTCTATTAATGTGTATGTCTACTTACAGATTTTCCTCATAGGACTGAGCCATGCCCTTGGCAGCTGAGCTGCTCACAACCTTTTCTCCGGGTATGGCATATTGATGCGTATCCCTGCGCAAATTGGTTTCCTTGAGAAGCTGCTCGGTCTCCAGTTCCTGTATCTTGTTATAGTACTCTTCGCTCTTCTTGGCCTTAACATTCTGCTGCCAGTCGGGAGCTTGGGGCTTATATAGCTTGGGCTTCAAGTGCTCCACCCCCTTCAGGGTGTGCGCAGTTTGCTCGGACAAATATTGCTTACGTTCATCGAATACCTTCTCCAACTCGTTCTCCTGACGCTCCTTCTGATAGGCGGCTAGCTCGTAATCGTACCACGCTATATTCAAAAACAAATTACCAGAATTAATCACGCTCCAGAAGGCAATTTAAAGTACAGCTGGGTACATAAGGAGTATTGCGAATAGGAAATTAAGATTCATGCGGTAAAGTCATTTATGTTAAATAAAACAACATTTCTATAGCTTAAGAATTAGTACATAAATTCAACTCAGTTGCAAGAAATTATGACAGATGTGGAGTAAATTTTTGATGATATTAACAGAGGTTTACTAACTCCTTTAGATTTTATTCAATTGCTTATGAGGACAGACAGAGGTCGAATGTGATCAGCCACAGTTTAGAATAGACAGTCTTTAAAACACGCACACTAAAAACTTGTACAACCATACTACCCATGGTCCAGCGATACTTATTGATGGGAGTCCATTAGGGCGTAGTTTCCTCTGGGTCGCTCCTTGGAAGCTCGTTGAGAAGACAACAAGAGGCTTTTCGGGAGTATTAGAGGGAAGCGTTTTCTCGTTGGGAATTGGGAGTATTGTACCGGGAAATTTGTGGTTTTCAATTGTCTAACCTAGATACTATATCTTTGTGCTGTGTGATTGAAACGAAATAAACTTGGATGCTGGAGCTACTACTATATAAATCTGCATACTGTATGTGTGCTATTTATGTATATTTACAATGCGGTATTTAATGTGATTTCGTGTGGGTTTTTTTTTTTTAGTTGAGCCAGCTAAACAACTACTGCATTTGAAGTTTGTGTTAATTTTTTATAGCTGTTAATATAATTTATATTTATATATATTTGCTAGTATATCCATGTGTGCATGTAACAAGTGTGTGTGTGTTTAAGTGTGTGTATGGGAGACTTACGGCGTGGTGAATTCTTGAGCACATTGCGATAATCATCAGAGCGTGGAACAACATCAAGTTGGGTCGAAGCAATCGATTCGCCCACAGAGTTGCGCGCTATAACCTCCACCTTGCCAGTATCATATTGACGCGTCTTGGGTATATCAAGATGGAACATGCCATCGTTGGTCAGCTTGTAACGTGAGCCCTGTGTGTATCAAAAATTATAGTACCAATTCCTTTAACAAAGTTGGAAGTAACCTACATGCACAACAGTATGGCCATTGATAAGCCACATGACTCGGGGACGTGGATGTCCGGTGACACGCACACAGAATCTGGCTGGGTCACCCTCCTCCACAGTCTGTGGCTCCAACTTGCTAACGAAAACGGGCTTCGTTCTGGGCTTTGCATCAGGGTCAACTTCCTCGGGCACACTGAGGGAAAGAGATTCATGTATCGAATGGGTTTTTGTAGTAGATTGTACTACAGACAACTTACACTTGCCAGGAAGCTTCCATTTCACGAATGCGATCAATGCTTTGCATGTGCGCAGGCAACTGGGACTCGTAGACAATGCCTGGTTTGCCGGATACCTTGATGATTGCACGAGTCTCGTCCATGCCGTACAGGTTGGTGGCACGGCAAACATATTCACCACTATCCTCGGGATACACCCAGCCAAAGTTCATGGCCACATAGCCAAAATCGTAAATGGGCAGGAAGCGGTTCTCTGCAAGCCCAGAATGAGTTAAGATTACGAATTTTGCTGCATATCTTGGGCACTTACTGTTGAGCAAGGGTTTGCCATTGAAGAACCATTCGACCTTCATGTTTGGATCGCCCACAGGGGCCAACTGGCACTCGAATTTGGTTTTGGCCATCTCCGTAAGCGTGAGCTGCTCCTTAATCTGAGTTACAAAGCGAGGCGGTTGCTTGCGATCCGGATCGAAAAGATCATCCTCGGTCAAATGCACCTCGGAGGTGTACTTCTTGATGGTGGCTTCCATTTGGGTGAGTGTTTCTGAGCGCTTCATGCCGCGTGGCACTTGATTTTGTAGCAAAATAGTGGGCAACTCTAATGGGAGTAGAAAAATATGAAGATATATTGATGATGCTGATATCTGTGAGACGACTTACTCTTGCAGGAAACGGTGGCCTTGGTGCGATCCTCGCCATATTTGTTGACGGCACGGCAAACGTATTCACCAGAGTCTTCATTGTACACATACAAAATATCCAGGGAAACAAAGCCCATGTCAAAGACGTTCCTATAGCGATGACCCAGGGGCAGGGGCTTGCCATTGCGGTACCACTCAACTCGTAGATTTGGATCCGTCTTGGGTTCTACTTGACATTCGAATCTCACGGCTTCAGACTCCTCGGCAGTGCATGAAGCGATTTGAGTGACAAACTTCGGGGGTCCAAACTGCTCTTCGACAACCTTGGGTGCCTCTGGTATGCGGCCACGCTCCAGTTCCTTTAGCTTCTCGGAGGTCATGCCCTCGGGCAGCTGCGATTCATAGACAATATTGTGCTTGCCCTTGCAGGTGACCTTCGCAGTGGTGGTGGCGGTGCCCCACTTGTTGGTGGCACGGCAGGTGTACTCGCCAGAGTCGCGTGCATAGATGTAATCGATATCCAAAGCAATAAAGCCAAAGTCGTTTAGTTGATGCACTCTTGAACCGGTGGCCATGACGCGTCCATTGTAGAACCATTCGATGCGCATTGTCGGATCACCTACGGGCTCAACGCGGCAGTCAAAGTGAATGGGTCCGCCCTCGGGCACGTCCAAGTTATCTTTGATTTCCTCAGTGAATTTAGGTGGATTGGGTTGTTCCTCATCAATGATAATCTCTTCGCGTTTGTGCATGCTTTCCTCCAGCTTTTGCAGGCTCTCGGTGCCAGTGCGGAAGTTCGAGGGCAGCTGCGGCTCCATGACAATGCCTTGACGGCCCTTGACCTGCAGCTTGCAGGACACTGTGGCCTCGCCGTGTTTATTCGTCGCCTTGCAGGTATACAGACCAGTATCCCGCTGATAGCAGCCGGCAATCTCCAGTATAACAAAGCCAAAGTCGTTGATGGTCTTGATGCGAGAGCCGGCCCATAAGGCCTTGCCGTTGTGGAACCAGTCCACACGCATGGATGGATCGTTGATGGGCTGCAGACGGCATTCGAAGTGGGCCAGCGAGTTCTCCGAGATGACCATGTCGAATGGTGTCGTGATGAACTCTGGCGGCTTGCCGGTGTCGTCCTCCGGCACAAACTCTGTGCTGCGCGAGCCCAGGCCCTCCAGCTCAGCAATGCGATCAATGGTACCCTCCATGCCCTTGGGCAGTTGCGATTCCATAATAATGCTGCGCTTGCCCTGAATCTTCATCGTTGCGGTGGTTACAGCCTCACCATACTCGTTAATGGCTCGGCACGAGTATTCACCAGAATCCTCGGGATAAACAGGAGAGATTTCCAGGATAACAAAACCAAAGTCACAGAATGTGCGGAAGCGTGAGCCCGCCTTCAATGGACGGCCATTCCAGTACCACTCCACCTTCAACTTGGGATCATCAGCGGGCGTAATGCGTGCCTCAAAGTGAGCATTTTCGCCCTCTCGCAGATTTTCGATATTCTCCAGCGGCACGGTGAACACAGGTGCCTTGCCTCTGGTCTCTTCGGTGGTTTCCTCACGTGTGCGTACCATGCTGTACTCCAGGTTGGCAATCTTTTCCAGACCTCCTTCCATGCCGCGTGGCAGCTGTGAGTCCAGAATGAGACTGGCCTTTGATGCGCACTTCAGCGAAGCCCGGGTGACATCTTCACCATATTTGTTGTAGGCACGGCATTCGTACACGCCAGAGTTCTCCTCGTAACAGTAGAGTATGTCCAGGATGACGATGCCGAAATCGTGGAAAGTGCGGAAACGATGACCATGTGGCAGTTTCTTGCCATTGAAATACCATTCCACCACCAAGTCGGGATCGGTAATGGGCGTGAGGCGTGCCTCGAAGTGAGCGCTCTGGCCCTCCACCAGCTTGGTGACATCGCTGATCTGGGTAATGAACTTGGGTGGCTCGGCAACAACTGGTGCGCTGGTGTCCGTTTGTTGTCCCTGTGGGCACTCCAGCTCCCGAATTCTTTGCAGGGAATCAGGCTGCAAGCTGTCGTAGAAGACGCCGCCACGACCACCACAGTTGAGAGTGGTGCGAGTAAAGTCCTCGCCATATTTATTATAGGCTCTGCAAACGTACTCGCCACTGTCGTGATCCTGTAAGTATGCAATATCCAGCACCACGTATCCAAAGTCAGAGACGGTCTTAATGCGATTGGAGTGACGAAGCAGCTTGCCGTTGTGGTACCACTCTACCTTGAGATCCGGATCGTTAACCGGAATCAAGGTGCACTCAAAGTGCGCAGCTTGGCCATCCTTCAGGCCCTGCAGCGGCTGAATATGCGACGTGAAGTGTGGTTTCTGACCACGTGGTTTTTCCACACATTCCAAGGTGCAGCTGATCTCAGCCGAACCATATTTGTTGGTTGCACGGCAAGTGTAGGTGCCAGTGTCCTCGATCTTGGTGCCCAGCACTTCGAGGGCGACGGTACCAAAAGCGTAGATGGTGCGCAGGCGATGACTGGCCTCGAGTACCTTGCCGTTAAAGAACCATTCAATAACCATGCTCTGATCACCCAGAGGAATGAGATTGGCTTCGTAATGGGCCAACTCGCCTTCACCAATGTCCACAATGTTGACAAACTCGGTGGTGAAACGTGGTGCAATGCCCTGTTCGGGCTGTTCCGGTTTGCTCCCATCCTTGCGCAGCGAATCCTCCAGATCTTGAATCTGTTCTAGACCCTCGGCGCCCTTTGGATGCTGAGTAGAATCAATGATGTTGTCCTTGCTCGAGCAGAAAATAGTCGTTGAGGTAAATGCCTCGCCAGCCTTGTTGTAGGCCTTACAAGTGTAGATGCCCTGATCCCTAGAGTAAACCTCGATCATGTCCATGGTAACGAAACCGAATTCGCTGGTCATTTTGAAGCGCGAGCCATGCTGCAGCAGCTTGCCATTGAAATACCACTCAATAAACAAGTTGGGATCCTCTTTGGGCTCCACATTGGCCTCCAGATGGATTGGCTGTGCCTCGGATAGATGGAACTCTTGCTGCAACGGCTTGATCCAAACTGGTGGTGGATACTGAGTCTCCGGCTTGGTGGTCTTCTGGGTATAACGATTAGCTAATTCCTCTTCCGTTTCCTGTACAGCCTCCAGGCCGCTTTCACCCTGTGGATGCTGGGTATCCAGGAACATGGTCTTGCCACCAGTGCACTTCAATGTGCCAGAAGTGGTGGCAAAGCCCTTACTATTGGTGGCCTTGCAGGTGTAGATGCCGCTGTTCTCGGCATAGGAGTTGCTCAGATCCAGAGCACAATAGCCAAAGTCATAGATGGACTTGAATTTGGCAGCTGCCTGCAAGGGTTGACCATTGTAGAACCATTCAATCTTCATGGTTGGATCGCGGGCCGGCTCCACGTTGCACTCAAAGCGTACATTGTCGCTCTCCTTGCACTCAATATTGTTCAGGTGCGTGATAAAGACGGGCGTCTCATATGTGGGCTCGGGTGCCTCTGGACGACCCTCCTTGGGTGCTTCCAGCTCGCCAATGCGTGGCAGTGCATCCGGATGCAACGAATCGGCCTGCAGCCAGTGGCGATCTTCAATCTTGAGCGACGAAGTCGACACAGCCTCACCCACCTGGTTGGTGGCCTTGCAGGTGTAAATAGCGGAGTCATCCTCGCGCAATCCATTGATGGACAAGGTAACCAATCCAAAGTCAAAAGTGCTGCGTATGCGCGAACCGGTAGTAAGTGAGATGCCATTCTTGAACCATTCGATGCGCAGATTGGGATCTGCGCGTGGCTCCACCTGAGCCTCCAGCAGGACATGTTGACCCTCGTGCAGCTTGTCGTAGCTCTGCAAGTGCGTGGTGAACACTGGAGCCTGTTGTGGCGTGGAATCCACAAACATTTCGGGCACACGGTTCATGGCGGCCTCCTTCAGACGAATGGCCTCCCATGATTCGGGTATCAAAGGCTGTCCATCGATGTTGGCTCTGGTCTTCACCTTCATGGCAGTCGAGGAGACAGCCTCGCCAGCCGCATTGTAGGCGCGACACATGTACACACCAGCATCCTCAGGAACGACAGCAGCAATGTCCAGAGTGACAAAGCCAAAGTCGTGGGTGGTGCGCAGGCGGGAGCCCATTTGCAACTCCACGCCGTTGATGAACCACTCGAACTTAAGTGAGGGATCACCCACAGGCACCACACGCGCTTCAAAGTGAGCGTGCGCGCCTTCCCACAACTCGGAGGGACCCGTGAGCAGTTGTGTGAAGATAGGCTTCTCAAAGAGACGCTCCGGCTCGGTTGGAAGGGGAGCCAGTGGCTTCTCCAGCTGATGAATGCGACGGATGCTATCCGGATGTTGAGTATCCATTAATATGCTGGCCTCGGTTACCACGCGCATGGACGCGGTGGTGACAGCCTCACCCAGCGGATTGACAGCGCGGCACATGTAAACTCCTTCGTCCTCCTTGCGGATGTGCGAGATGTCTAGCGAAACAAATCCAAAGTCGTTCTGCTTGGTAATGCGGGAACTGTCCTCGATCAGTTTCTCATTGCGATACCATTCGACCGTCAGGTTGGGATCACCCACTGGGATTAGGCGCGCCTCAAAGTGGGCGGTCTGGTGCTCATTGATGCGATCAATATTTTGGAGTGGCTGCGTGAACACGGGACGCTGGCGTGTGCCAGGTGTCTCTACTTCCTGGCGCTGATGCGGTGCCGTAGACTCCAACTTACGGATCTTCTCGAGGCCTTCGGGATGCTGTGTGTCAGAGATGATGGTGCCGCGGGCAATCACACGCAGATTGGTCGAGGAAACGGCCTGACCCAATGCGTTAACAGCACGCACGGAGTATTCGCCCGCGTCCTCGGCAACGGCATGGGTAATGTCCAGGGACACATAGCCAAAGTCAAAGGTGATGTGGAAGCGAGCAGCCGAGGGCAATGGCTTGCCGTTATGATAAAATTCAATACGCAAGTTGGGATCGTGGACGGGAGCCACTTGTGCCTCAAAGTGCGCTGTTTGGCCCTCGTATATCTCCGTGGAGCCGCGCAGTTCGGCGGTGAAGTGTGGCGGACCAATGGGATGATCGCCCACTTCAGTCCGTGTTGTGACCACCTTAGACTCCAGCTTCTGTATCTTTTCCAAGGCATCGGGATGCTGGGTGTCCAGAATCATGCTGCGTCGGTTCAACACTCGCACATTGCAGGTGTTGACCGCCTCGCCAAGCAGATTGGTGGCCTTGCACATGTAGGTGCCGGTGTCCTCGCCATAAACATACAAAATATCCAGGGCAACATAGCCAAAGTCGTGAGTTGTGCGATAGCGATGTCCAGTAGGCAATTGCTTGCCATTGCAGAACCATTCGATCTTCAGATTGGGATCGTTGATGGGCTCAACGCGGCACTCCAAATGGCCGTGCTCGCCCTCCTTCAGATGCTCCAGATTGCTAAGTGGTGTAAGGAAAATCGGTTTCTGGCCCTTCTCCTCCACTTCGGCCTTTACAGGCGGCGCATAGTTCTCAAGCTGGCGAATCTTCTCCAGGCGCTGGGCATCGAGGGTATCCAGATCCAGTGTCTTATTTGCTGAAAGTCAAAATAGGTAAGTAATGGAAACGAGTCCAGAGCTAGGGGCATACCTGTTACGTTTACAGCACAAGTCGTGACAGCTTCCCCAACAGCATTCTTGGCCTTGCACATGTAAGTGCCCGTATCTTCGGCGTGGGCATACAGTATGTCCAAGGCAACAAAACCGAAATCGTAGGTGGTCTTGAAGCGGTGACCGGTTTGGATGGGTCTGCCATTGCAGTACCATTCGACCTTCATGGTTGGATCGTTCACTGGAATCAGCGTGGCCTCCAGATGCACGGGTGTGCCCTCATTGACCTTGGCATTACGCAGCGGGCGACCAAATTGTGGACGCTCCGCATGGAACTGATCCTCCTCGGCCTTGCGCTGGAAGCGAGAAGCATCTTCCAGATGCTGAATCTTATGCAGCGCCTCCTCGTGCTGGGTATCATGAATAATTGACGAACGGGAAGTCACATTAAGTGCAATCGAGTTGACGGCCTCGCCCAGATTGTTAGTCACACGGCAAGTGTATTCTCCACTGTCTTCGGCATAGACGGTGAGAATGTCGAGAGCGGCAAAGCCAAAGTCGTAGGTGGTGCGGAAACGATGGCCGGTGCTCAAGGGCTTGCCATTGTGGAACCACTCAACCTTCAGATTTGGATCCGGATAAGGTTCAATGCGGCACTCATAATGGGCACTTTGGCCTTCAACCAGATTGGTGGGTCCAATCAGCTTGGTGACAAACACGGGCGCTGTGGTAACAGAATATTCCTCCTCCTCGCGACGCTGATACTTGCTGTGATCCTCCAACTGATGGATCTTGTGCATGGCTGCCTCGTGTTGTGTCTCCAACTGAATGGCTGTCTTGGACTGCACAATCAGCGAGGCGGATGTCACGGCCTGACCCAGCTCGTTGACCGCACGGCAGGTGTATGTGCCCGAATCCTCAGGATTCACGTACTTCATGTTCAGAGCCACATAGCCAAAATCGTGCATGGTGGTGGTGCGATTGGATGCCTCAATGGGCTGACCGTTGCGCAGCCATTCAACTTTGAGTTTGGGATCACCCACGGGTATTAGGCGGGCTTCAAAGTGCACAGCCTGATTCTCGGCCACACGCACATCTCGCACGGGCATGGTAAAAACTGGAGCCTGCGAGACGAACTCATCCTGTACACTAATGCGCTGACGCTTGGAACCATCTTCCAAGTGCTGCAGACGCGGCAGGGCTGTCTCGTGCTGCGACTCGAGATAGATGGACTTCTTGGTGTGCACCACGGCAACGGCAGAGGTTATGGCTTCACCCACTGCATTATAGGCACGGCAGGTATAGGTGCCGGCATCCTCTGGCAGGGTGGACATAATGTCCAGGGCAACAAAGCCAAAGTTGCTAGTCTCCGTGAAACGGGAGCCCGACTTCAGAGGCAGGTTGTTGTGGTACCATTCCACACGCATCGAGGGATCGGAAACGGGAATCAGACGGCATTCAAAGTGAGCGCGTTGATTCTCCTTGATTTCAATGTTCTTCAGCGAGGTGGTGAAGACTGGCGCCTGCTTGGTGCTCTCGTCGATCTCCTCACGGCGGCTATAGCGCGAGCGGTCCTCTAGATAATGGATCTGCTCGAGACCCGCTTCGTTCTGCGTAACGGTGACAATTTGCTCGCCACTTCGGCACTGCAGCTCGACCTGAGTCTCATCGGAGCCAATCAAGTTGACAGCGCGGCAGGTGTAAACACCAGAGTCCTCAGCAATCAGACCAACAATATCCAAGGCTACATAGCCGAAGTCGTGAATGGGACGGAATCGATGACCCACGGTAATGGGACGGCCATTCTTGAACCATTCCACCTTTAGATTGGGATCGGTGACAGGCTCAATTTTACACTCGAAGTGGGCGTGGCCGCCTTCGCGGGTGTTGGTCAGGCTCTTTGGATGGGTAAGGAACCGCGGACGAATGTTAACAACCTCGTCCACAAACTCATTACGACGATAGCGAGAAGAATCCTCCAGATATTGGATTTTCTGCAGGCCAGACTCATTCTGGGTTTCCAGAATCAAATCCTTCTTGGCGATGATACGCACGGAGCAGGAGGTGACGGCTTCACCCAGTTGGTTACGTGCTTGGCAAGTGTAGACGCCAGAGTCAATGGCATAGCAGCCGAGCAAGTCCAGTGCCACGTAGTCAAACTCGTAGGCGGGACGGAAGCGATGACCAGTCTTCACCGGCTTGCCATTGACGAACCATTCGATGCGCATGCTGGGATCACCCACGGGCTGCAGGCGGCACTCCAAGTGCACATTGGTGCCCTCCATGGTTTCAATGTTGTGCAGTGCACGTGTAAACTGTGGCGCCTGCATGATGGTAATGTCCTCCTCCTGATGGTGGCGACGACGCGAGTCCTCAAGCAATTGAATCTGCTCCAGGGATTGCTCGTTTTGGGTTTCAGTTACCACATCGGTGCGATCAATCACACGCACACAGGCGGAGGTGTGGGCGGAGCCCAGATGATTGGTGGCGCGTACGGTGTACTCGCCGGAGTCCGCTGCCGTGGCCTTGATAATATCAAGGGCGACAAAACCAAAATCGTAGTAGGTGCGGAAACGTGAACCGACGGTAACTGGGCGTCCGTTATGGAACCATTCGACGCGCATTGTAGGATCGCCCATGGGCTCGAGACGGCATTCCAGGTGAATATTCTTGCCATCATGAATGGGCTTGGGATCGGTAAGAGGCTGCACAAAGACGGGCTTCGACTTGGATATCTCCTCGATATCGTACTGAGGCTCCACAAAGGGTTTGTTCTCCAGATTCTGCGTCTTCTCATAGAGACCGCGGTGCATGCTAGATGTGTCGATGTTGGAACGAGCTGAAAGACAATATTTGTAAAATGTTTTACATAAATTGGCAGATTTTGTTACTTACTTTCCACTACCATCGTTGCTTGCAACTGAGCTTCACCTAGCTTGTTTCTAGCCACCACAGTGTAGACACCAGCATCTTCGGCGCGCACCTGGGAAATGTCCAGGGCAACGTAACCGAAGTCGTAGTAGGTTTGGATGCGATTGGCTGCGGTGATGGCGCGTCCATTATGATACCATTCGATGCGCATGCCCAGATCGCTTTGTGGCTCCACGCGCGCCTCAAAGTGAGCGCGTTGTCCCTCCAGGATCTTGGTGGTGCCCTTGAGTGGGCCAAGGAAACGCGGTGCCTGTGTAATGGACGTTTCCTCCTCCTCACGACGACCGTAGCGGGACGAGTCTTCCAGATGCTGGATCTTCTGCAGGCCACCTGGATGCTGGGTGTCGGAGACAATCTCGTTCTTCGATATGACCGTCAGCTGGGCTGTGGTTGTATCCTGGCCCATGGCATTGTAGGCGCGGCAGGTGTAGGTGCCGGCATCGTAGACGGTTATCTGCTTAATGGTCAGCGCGACGTAGCCAAAGTTATGATAAGTGGTTATGCGCGAACTGGCCTCAAGGGGTTGGCCATCCTTGAGCCACTCCACGCGCATGGTGGAATCTCCAATGGGTTCCAGGCGTGCTTCGAAATGCGCATGCGCGTGCTCACGCAGATCTAGCTGATTTTGAATGGGTGTCTTGAATTGGGGCGGCGCAATGGCCTCAGGGGCTTCCTGGACATGGCGACGCTGCTGGGACTTGCGGTAGTCCTCCAATTCCTCAACCTTTTCGATGTAACGCTGCTGTTCGGGTATTCCCAGATCGGCGGTGACCTGGGAGCGCGTGTGCACGCGTATGGTGGACTGGCTGATGGCCTCGCCAATGCGATTCACGGCGCGCACGGTGTAATTGCCAGAATCTTCGGCGCGTAGGTGCAATATGTTTAGGGAGACATAGCCGAAGTTGAATATGGCGGTGATGCGCGAACTGGCGGTGATTGGAAGGCCATCCTTGTACCATTCCACACGCATGCTGGGATCATTCACTGGGGTCACTTGTGCCTCAAAATGCACGTTCTTGCCCTCCTCGAATTCACCCAAATCGCGCAGTGGACGTATAAATTGTGGAGCTTGATTCATCAACTCCTCTGAGCTCTCCTGGCGCTGGTAGCGTGAGTAATCCTCCAGCTGATTGATGTACTGCAAGCTGTTGGGATTCTGCGACGATTGCTCAATGGATGGTCGCTGCACCACTGACAAAATGGCACGCGACTCGGCCACACCACTGGCATTGCTTACGCGGCACATATATTCTCCAGAATCGTGGACCATAATGCTCAAGAGATCCAGGGCAATAAACCCAAACTTGAAGACAGATGTGGCGCGGGCACCTGCAAAGGCACAAAAGATTATTATTAGAAAAAGACATGGCTTGGATGTGCTGGATACTTACTGGCTGCCAGCGGATGACCATTAAGGAACCATTCAACGACCATGCTGGGATCGCCAACAGGTTCAATGCGCGCCTCCATGTGCACTCGACCACCCTCGGTTTGCTGCACGTTCTGCAGGGGTATGATGAACTGCGGGGGAGGATAAACGCGATCCTCCTCGCCAGGTCGCAGATGGGGCTTGGCGCGTTCGACATGACGCAAGTAGATGATTTCAGGACCAGGAATTGGCCTAGAAAGAGATGTGCGTAAATGGGACTGCTTAATGAATTAATAGGTTTTGAAACTCACTCAGGCTCGATAACTTTCGTTGGTCTTGGTAGATTTAGACGCCTTTGTTCGTGACTTGGTTGTTCTCTGGGAACTTCAACATAGAGTCTTGCCCGGTTCGCAGTGGAACCGGCAATGTTTTGTGCGGTGCACTGATACCAGCCAGCATCGGCAGCCTTCACTTGGGGTATCTCCAGGCAGGTGGCACCGCCATCGATGCCCACAAAGCGTTCAGCAGTTGATGAGATTTGCACACCATCCTTCTGCCAGGTGATGCGCGGCACAGGTGTGCCAATAGCATTGGCGCTCATATTGATGGGTTCGCCCTCGCGCACAGTCATCGTGCTGAAGCGTTGAACAAATTGTGGTGCGACAACCTGCTCCTTCTCCAGCACATTAAGCTGCGCCTCGATGGCCACCTCACCAGCCTTGTTGCGGGCCAAGCATTGCACAGCGCCGCTATCCATACGGCTCACGTTCGTGATCATCAGCGAATGGCTGCCGGACTCGTTGACCAGAATCTTGTGCGAGGCATCGTCGCGCACTTGACGGCCATTGATGAACCAGAACACCTCGGGATAGGGGTTTCCAGTCACGCGGCAATCGAAGCGCGTCATACGTCCCTCGGTGACCTCGCGATCGCTGAAGGCCTTGACAAAAGTGGGCGGCAAAGCCTTTCCTGCTTCCAGCTGCTCGGCCATGGGATCAACGGGCTTGGGCTCGTAAGCGGTCTCAGCCGCAGGCTCGACAGCCAGCACAGCTGAGGAGACGACGCAGCCCTGCAGATTTTCGGCCAAGAGGGTGTAGTGGCCACCATCCTTGGCATTGGCGTTCTTCACGCGCAGTGTGGCAACGCCACTCGAATAAAAGATCTCATACTTTTGCGAGGCCACCAGACGTTGTCCGTTGTGGAACCAGGTGAGACGTGGTTTCGGATTGGAGCCCACGCGGGCTGTAAAGACAGCGTCAGAGCCCTCAATGAGCTTGGAGCTTCTGGGCTTCTGCGATATTTGTGGTGCGTGCGCAGGGCCCAGGGAGCGATCCAGCTCATGGGACAGCTGAGTGTCTTGCTCATAGTTAGAGCGACGCGTGATGGCCTCCCTGAAGGAGACCTCACGCAAAAGTCTATACTCAAAGGTATCCACACGGAATTCCTCCTCAATGGACGTATACGAATAGCCGTTGGAGTAGATGTTCTTCTCCAAATTCTGGATGGGCTGCAGTGCAGGCATTGGTGCGCCTTCCGGTTGGATGTAGACACTGCAGATAGCCTCGCCGTACTGATTGCGGGCCGTACACGTGTACTCGCCTTCGTCTCCGGGCCCGATCTGGTTGATCAGCAGGGACACATCACCCGTGGCCTCGTTGTAGCTCATGCGAAACTTTTGCGACTCGAGAAGTGGTGCGCCTTTTCGGGTCCATGTAACGAATGGCTTCGGGTTGCCACGCAGCCTACCTTCGAACAGGGCGTTGCCACCCTGGGCGAAGCGAGCGTTCTTGAAGATTTGCTCGAATACAGGCGGTGAGATGTCACCTTGGGCATAAACGTGTGTTAACGAGGGCGGTACATAGGTGTCTCCGATACCGCCTTGATGTTGCACTGTAATATTAATAATATTATAATATAAATTATAGTTAGATACAACTAAAAACAGCATTGAAGCTAGCCATAATGGGTGTGTGCTACTGAAGTTACAGTTTAGTAAAATATTTCAAATTGCATGCATCTTTAAAATAAACAATTTTAAAATGTTGCTTTTAGGTAAATTTAGAGTTTTGTGTAATGTTGTTGTTAAAAATAATCGATACAAATTTTAATTAGTAAAATATTTTTAGAAAACAATTCACTTCCAAATTTAATTCAGGTTTAAGCAAGAATATCAACCACTACTGCTGAAATTCATCTTGTACTTCAAGGTTACTTTCTTTCCTTTTTTTAATTATAAAAAAAAACAAATGTAAACAAGAACTTGAAAAATTTGAGCTCATTGTCGGGCATGTATATATCTAGTATGGGTAACTTATATTTAGAAGTTGGCACGCGTACCAAGTTTCTTTATTTATAAAAATATATATATATATATAAATATCTGTATTTATACACAACTATATTACGGTATATATTCAAATGTATATATTTCGGCGTTTGTATAGACTTTTCTGAATTGTCATTAATATATATATCACTTTGTTTTCCAATTCGAACAGGTGAACGTAAACAAACACGAACAGCTGTTTCTGCCACTCTCTCTCTCTCACACACACTCTTCGCTCTCCTAATATAGTCTGATTTTCTCTCTCTTACTTTCTCTTGCTGTTCTCTAGCTCTCACCGTTTGTGCGCAGACTCAAATAGCTCGGCAAATAATCTTCGGCAATCTTCGGCTGTCAGTATAAGAGAGCCCATGTATTGTATATCTTATTCATTTCCTCCAATAAAATATGCAGCACTTTCAAAATGTAAACAAAGTGCCCAATAGAAGAGCTCTTATACTATTCTCATATTCTGTCTATATCTATTTATTTATGTATATGTGTGTCACTGCACCGTACGTTAAACATTTTGGCAGATTAATGGAAATATTTATAAATAGAACGAATTGTTGGCTGATTATCAATTAAATTTAAATAATGAAATATAAGATGAGAAATGAATAACTCGTGTGCTAGCATTTATATATACATTAATTATGAGTCAAATGATGAATATTTCCAGTATTTTTATTATCTAATTATTAAGCAATATTCAATATTCAATATTTTTTCGATTTATATGATCTAAAAAATTGTCAGAATAAGAATAATTTATTAGAAGATGTATTTTTTCCGCGACATTTAAAACGAAATAATAACGAATTTTAGAGACATCACGGGGTAATTTTTTAAATTTTCTGTCTATTGATACTGTTTAGAGACTATTCGGTCTCTGTCTATATAAACATTTATGTGCAACTGTGTACTATCCTAGCTGCATTTTTATTTATCATATTTCTATAAACATACGTAGAACAAAAAGTTTACAAATAAATACATTTTTTTAGAATATTTATATACATTTTGCACTACGAATTTCTGACTATTAAACAAGATCTAACAAAAAGTCTCTGTTTCGAAAATTACTAACCAACATCTTTCAATTTTTTTTATAACATATCTAACCAATTTCCCTGAGATATGTATATATAATTATAAGATAAGTTCATATTCATGCAAGTCATATGAAGTTAAATTTTTTATACAGGTATGTAGATCTGTATAGTAATTATTATAACAGAATCATGATGATTTGAAACATATTAATATGAAAGTGGTTTTAGCTATTAAAGTTATTTTCAATAGTTTCGAGCAAACCAAATATTTAGCTAATAAAACATGCAAAATTGACAATTGAAATGAAATCGTCATGAGAAAAGCGTTTGTATCGAATGGAAGTTTTCTAACAAGAGATTGGAACAGTGGAGATTCTAAATCCACGGTGTGAATCCCACTGGCCAAAATATCTTGCTGAAATCCGCAAGCGAGACAAACCACAGCGATGGATGGGCATGAAATGCATTGCATGGCAAGGCCGACGGGCACAGACAGGCAGACGGACTGACCTCGTTGCTGAGTGGTGATTTGACTCCTCTGAACATGTTGTTCAGTGCGGCTAATCCTTTGCTGCTGATGCTGCTCTTGACTGGAGTGCGAGTACTCCTGGGTGGAGTACTGCTGCTGCACCTGTTGTTGTTGGTGCTGCTCCTGCTGCTGCTGGTATGGGTTCGGATTTTGTCGTTGCATTTTATCTCGTTATATATCACTATATATCATTGAAAATGACAACCAAATCGATGCAGTTGTCAACTGCACTAAAATGAAACACCTCTTGATCACTTTTCTCTTTGATTTGCTTCTTCACTTTTTATTTATATATTGAAATATATTTCTATACTGATACTTTCGCTTCTTTAATGCTGAAATTGAATACAAGGCAAAATAGAAAAGAAAAATCTCATTAAAATTTGATGTGTTTTCACAAAACAAGTCACTAAACATTTATCACTCGAAAATAGCAATTTGGCAAACATATTTTATTTTCGCTATTTTCATCAGCTTTTCGTTGATTTTCGTTTGAGTTTGCTCAACACACAATATATATATATATATAAATATATTTTTTTTTCTGACACACACTTGAATTTTCTTGAAGTTTTTTCGTGCTGCATATAGATTTCGATATAGATACATATATCAAAAAGATTTCTTCATGATTAACACCACAAGCACCATCCATCCTTCTTCATATTCATATTCTATGCCTGTGAGGCATTTCGGGCTATTTTTAGCCACTCGAATTTTTCACTGCGACACACAAACACACTCATGCAGCGGATACAGAGACGTCTTCTATACACTGTGTCGGTGGTATCTTCTTATTTTTCAGGGGCTATTTTTAAAATTTTTTTTCTGGTATTTCCAATGCGAAAACTCTGCAGTGCTCGCATTTAATAATGATTACACAGTTGATTTTGGTTTAGTTTTCACTATTCTCTAAATTATAGCCTGTAATCCTGGGCAGGATACGTCAGGATAATGCACTTGAGCACATATGTCATTTATAACAAAAAATAATACATATATATAAATGTATATACATATATATATGTATCTTTAGGCAGATCGCATTTTCATATCTATATGCACATCTGTCTTGTGTGTATGCAAGAATTCACAGTCGATCCGTCGAATTGGGTGCGGACCCCACGATCTGCTGCCGAGCGGTGTGCCGAATCATCCGTCGAACGCGCCCGAAGCATCGCTCGTGTATTATTTTTAGATATTTAGCGCACTGAAAAATTCTTTCGGAATTTTCAAAGTGGTTACGAAACCAAAAATTTCATGAACATTTTCCATATTTTCACTGATTTAACACCTTAAAATCAAATTTAATTCGTTGATCCTTACTTCAATGCGTTATCCTTGCGACGTTTTATATATATGCTGCGACTTTATCGTAAAATCCTCTATGCGAACTATATGGCTGATATATATATATATATATGTATATGAACCGTATATATTATATATATATATATGAATTTCTTTAAATAATTTCTATTTTCAAACTGTTTCAAGTCATAATCCCCGAGACTGAAACCAAGACGTCGATCGTTTGTGAGGTGCGAGCGAAGAATGACAAAATATCTTTGAGAATGCGATCAAATAGCTGCACAAGGCGCACGAAACGAGAGCCGCCCGATCTTCGTGTGCGACTGCTCTCGCTCCCCATGAGATATTTTTGCACTTTCCACATGCTTGTTGTTGTGGAAAATGCTGAGAGAGCGCCAATGCGCTACACAAATTGCTGGGGGCCTCTCAACAGGCTGCCAATCTTGAGACTAAACAGCATTTGGGTTTTTCATAATCTTTGAAACAGGCTCTGCTTGTTTGTTTAAGTGGCTAAACTGACATTAACTAGACTTTTAGCTCTGCAATTAGTATTAATCTAAGATGAAAGCGGCCATTCTAACAAGTTTTCTATTAATACTTTTCACTGTAGTAGCTTACGGCATCGGCTATGCGTAACTTTTAGTCTCGATTGATCTCAATTTTAGCCTGCGCCCATCGACGAAGTCAAATTGCTGTGTTTGCCTGGTTCTCAATTAGTTAAGCGCCTTTCATTAGCGCACAGCAATTTGACTTACCAAAAATTCGTTGGACTTCTCTTATTTTCTCCCTAATGGCTCCTCGTTGTGGTTCGGCAAGTGTTCGGCTTTTGAGTAAGTTGGCTAAAAATATCATACGATTTATTTTTGACACGTATTTTTCAACATTGTGTGCAGAAGAAAATCAAAAAAGAAATCTATCGAAATTCTAGATACTGAAAAGTGGACAATAAAGTGCACTCAGCTCTTCAATTTATTTTTCATTGATTCCAGTTGTTTAACCATGTCAAATAAAATGATTGCTTTCCAAATTAAATTATAGATATAATTAATTGATAGATAAATATTTAATATTTCTTGTATATGTATATTATTTATAGTATAATTTTAATTAAGCTTTTAAAATTTGTTTTCTTGCACCTTTTTTTCAAATTTTCCACACAATTTATTCTGTTTGGCTAAAATTAAAACCACATACACAAAATTTGGCTCGCTGCTCTGCTACATATAAACTTGATTATTCATTTCGTGTCTTAATCATAGAGGCCAAGATGTTTTTTTTTTTTGCTTAGTTTTTCCTTGTTTTAAAAGAAGAAATGTCACCTGCGGGTGACGTCTTTGGCAATAAACTTTCTATTTCTTTAGCTATGTGCAATACGTAAAACATTTGCAGTTTTTACAAATTGCAACTCGAATGCGATTGAGTTGCGTTCGTGTATTGGCCTTATATGGGATGCGCATTGAGTGGGGCTTTAAAAGGCGACCTGGTTGGCAATGCTATTGTAAGTACATAATTTATTTTTACTGCACACATTAATTGTTAACATGCTTGGCAATTTTTCGGACACAGTTACGAAATCACTAGTTACAGTTAAAAAAAAAAAAAAAAACGAAAAATAATATAAAATTATAACGCGAAGACAGACGCTGATATCAAGTTAAAGTTGTCACTGTTGAGATACAAATGTATCTGCAGCTGTAAACTACGTTGGCAGATAAGCTAAAGCAAGCAGCATTTCCGAAGCCTATTTCTAAGTATAAAGTCAAAACAACAATATGAAAACGACAAACAGTTAGCCGGTTCTGCAAGACAGCCGCCGCATCAGCAAGAGGCAGCAGGCGGCAACAGATTGCAGCGATGCGCTACAAAATGTATATATGTATGTAGTTTGCTGCCTGTCAGCTGTGTCTGAGATAAACAGCTATCTATCTGAGTCTGCCAGGTCAGCCTGCCCCTGACTATCTTATCGCATAAGATTTGCAAAAATATTCGCCCAATTATGTCATGACTGTAGAATGCTGTTTAACACACATAACAAGAGATCTGAAAATCTTCAGGTAAAAATGTTGCTTTAATTAGTATTATTAATGTTCTCTTTTTTTTCATTTTAGTAATAGTAATAAGATAATATTAAAGGCAATTGCTTAGATTTAGTTGTTGTTTTTAGTTGCTCTTAGTTAGTTGTTTTGTGTTGGGTTGGGTTGGGCCCAGCTCAGTGGAGAAGGGGGGTACTGCATTCAATTTACTGCAAACAAGAAGAAGAATAGTCGCACATCAATTAAGATAATAAATAATCACGCACACACACAAATATAGAATTGCTTTTGGCTCTTTTATGAGATGCTAAAGTGGATTGGGTATGGTACATGCAGACCGAAACGATACGAAATGAAATGAATGCAACATGCACCCCCAACCAGGCAAATGAGCGACCCCAAGCAAAGCGCAGTTCATCTGGAAGATACTTTTGTATCGTATTGCCACACAGATGCTGTGAGTGGCAACTGGCGACGCGTTTTAATTCGGTTTGCCAGTCAGCATAAGTATTAGCATCAAATTTCGCGACCGCCGCAACCATTCAGCAAACCCAGAAAACCGAAACGAAATGTTGTTGTTGTTGTTGCTGCTGTTGCTGTTGTTGTTGTTGCCGTTGTTGCTGTTGTTGTTGCTGGTTGCAACGAGCTGCGCCTTAAGCTGCATGCCAAGCGGCAATTTAAGTATAAAATGTCCAAATGTGGTCGTTTTTCATATCAATTGTTTATACAATTAGATACAAAAGTCGCTGGCAAATAGCGAGCGAGCGAGAGAGAAAGAGAGAGAGAGTGATAGAGAGAAACGGCCGGGAGTTAGAGCTGGGCAATCTTTCTCTCTGAATCGCTCACTCTTTGTGTAAATGAAAGTTGCAATGTGCTGCGATGCGGTGCGTGTGGTTGTAATCTATATTTAGTGATTTTACATGCGGTGCCTCAAAAGATATTCGAAATATGCACACATACACACACACACACACACACTCTCACACACACATATACATATAAGTATATGCTTGATTGTGGCTGCGCAGGCATAGCCCATTTTATAGGTAGCAATTTTCCAGATCGCTGGTGAAAATTGCTTTTAATGTAAATGGTTTTAATGCATTAGCTTATGAGTTACGAGTTGTTTAGTAAACAAAGAGCAAGCAGAGCCCATTAAACGATCTTAGCCCAGTTAGTTAGGCCAGCTAGTTTACCTGCTTGTGGCTGTTGGCTATTCTGCAGCTGCGGCTCCTGGCTGAAGTCCGATATGGAAACGGTTTTGGTGCTCACATAACTGATGGACTCAATTGTTGTCTCCCATTTCTGGAACGTGTTGATGGTATCGCTGCGTAGCGCACGCGTCGAGCCCGTCTGGCTGGCCGTCACAGGGCGCTGCGGTGTCGAGGAGCGCAGTGACATTGTCGATGTGGCCGAGCCTATTGACGAGCTGCCCGGCGATTGGGAGGCTGCCGTGGTTGTCGATGAAAAGGAGGCGGATTTGCGCAGTGGCGTTTTATGCGCTTCCTGCTGGCTGGGTTGTGGCTTCTGTTGCTCCTCATCCTCGGTTATGAGCAGGCAATCCGTTTGCGTGCCCTGATCTGCAATTAGTTGACCGACCACAATTAGAGATACGGAAATGTTTTGGCTTAATGGCTTTTATGGCTGCATACATGCTACATGGCTTTTGGGTTAAAACAGTGAACAATTTCTGATCGCACCCAGCTTTGTTTTTCTTTTCGGTAATTAGCGGCTTATTTACGAGGCATTGAGCGCACTTGAAAGCCAAAATGCGTGCATGAATTTTGCTGATGCTGAAAACTTGGCCCCATTTTTATTAAATCGAAATACAAATGTTTCATCTTGCTGAATTTTCAATTGTTTTCTTTTTTATTTGTGCTGCTAATTTACAGCGTGCAAATAAATAAATTTGTTGCCAAAATTTGGCAGTCGCCTCATTTCTGGGTAACTGGCAGGGTCAACGCGTGCCACAGCTATATACTTGGCTGTATACATATGTAAATCGGACAGTCTGTCAACGTGGATTATGCAATTCAATTTTGTGATTTGCGCCGCTCGCCTGCGATTCGATATTGAGGCGTCTTGTCTGGTTTCTGGCTAATTAAAATATATACACATTTAATTTTGTATGCTCGCTAAATGCCCAATGTGCTTAGAAATTGAAGTGCTAAAAGTTTTCGGCATTGGATTTACGTAGTTTTTCGCAATTTCTGGGCGTCTGGTTTATTACAATTCTCGTGGGCGGGCTGTGTGGGAAAACAATTTTACGATGCGCCCAACTGCTTCTAATATCAAATGTTGTTGGCTTTTATCCATGTATATATATATAAATATTATTATTGTGTGTATTGTCGCTGTAGATCGCGACACTCATGCGGAAATATTTTAATATTATTTATTCAAGACAAGTGTCCCTCATAGGCGCTTTCTTGGGTGTATATACCAATTATTCCCACATAGTGATTATTTTTGAAATGCAATCCTCGCTACGACGCAGTTCTTGGATTGGCATCAATTTTATAAATACTCATATAAGATTTTCCAAGTTTTTGAATATCACAATTCTTGCATGATTTTTGACCAAAAATTTGACCCCTTCAGAATCAACTTTAAAGTTGTTTTTTATACTTTTTGTGGCCACCACAATCAATTAAAAATGTAAATTTGGAATTCTAAATTTTGAAAAAAATTTTTTTTTGAAAATCATAAGGGGGGGGGTACATGCTTTTTTTCAAAAATATCAAAACAAAATTATTTTCAATAATGCATATATTTTAAATGTAGAATTCAAATAAATGAAAAATCATGATCAAAATGCCATCAAACATGAAAATCGGTTAAGCTTTGACAAAGTTATGGAAGTTTACAAAATGAGAGCTAGGGATCCAAAGGCTTTACTTGTCAAAATTTTTGTCAATTCCTGCATGATTTTTGACCAAAAATTTGACCCCTTCAGAATCAACTTTAAAGTCGTTTTTTATACTTTTTGTGGCCACCACAATCAATTACGAATGTAAATT
>SCDY01000801.1:0-132464 GCA_004143825.1 Drosophila micromelanica | reverse complement strand
CTCGGCGACGATAAGAGATAGAAGCAACAAAATTAATGCGTTATGTTTGTGTAAGCTAGACGCAGATTTTGATACCTTTGGATTTTGGATACCTCCCCCTAATCGCCCCCAATATCGATAAAACCAAAAAATCGCAAATCAAATACTACAGACCTGTAAATTGGTTTGTACATAGATTTTGATGCCCCTAAGAAGTCCTGAAAATTTCATAACGATCATACATTTCGTTTAGAAGAAAACAAGGATTTCGTTCCTGTATTGAGGGCACGCGCACCGAGGAAAGTGAGTGCTACGTGCATTTGTATATATATATGTGTGTGTGTGTGTATGTGTGAATTTGTGTGTGTATGTGTAAACGAGCTGAAATGTTTATAGAACCAGATCGCAGGGTTCAGGGTATCTCCTAGTCGGGCGGCCCCGCCTAGAGCCTTCTCACTTGTTTAGGATAAAATTTCATATTTTTATGGAAATGCTTTCAAGCATTTCAAGCTAAGGCGTCGCATACTCGATTACCTTTATGCATTTACATGTGAAATGAAATTAATTCATAAATAACAAGCTCTAAGATACATTTCCACAGCGTTTATTGTGCTGAGCCGTGCAGAACTCGAAAACAGGCAACAGCATAAACATATGAGTATTATGTAAATTAGATGAATGCCAAAATCAACTCTCGAGGCTTTTCAATGTAATTTCGCTTTGCCACAAAAATTGCAGAAAACGACGAAGAAGATGAAGAAAATCAAATGGCGCAAAATGAGCGGGAGCTGTGTGTGGAAGTGGAAGTAGATTCGAGACATGGCCACAATTTGGCGTTAGCCAAAAAGGATTCGCACATTCACATGGCCCTGTTAACAGTTACAGTTACAGTCGCAGTCGCAGTCGGGTCGAGAAAGCGAAAAACCCGCAAATGAAATGAAACGAAATGTTTGCATAAACGATTTAATCGAATTCCAATGCAAATTCAGTTAAATTTCATTTCCGGCCCAGGACTTTGCTGAAGATGCGACGACGACAAAGACGCGAGGCATGAGCAGGAACCACAGACTCGGGTCGGCAGGATCCCCCCTGGCAGAATTCCACCCCGGTTACGGAAATTAGCATAACACTCGCGGTAATACAATAAAAAGAAAAGGATACATCCACAGCTACAGTTACAGCAGTAGCTTTACCAACAGCTAAAGATACAAATAACACAAAAAAACAGATACTTAGCTGGGTCGCCGAAGGCGGGCGAGTTTTAAATAAAATACGAAATTGAAATAGGAAACACTTCTTTTCTTCAAGGAAACTAAATTTTTTGTATTTTTGTTTTGAGTGTTATAATTTGAAGAGGATATTTATAAACGAAATTTGTTTGGCATATTTTACATATATTTTTATATATTTTTTAATAGAGTAGTTTAAATAAAATAATATTGCTTATTAAAAATTTAAGTATATTTTGTGCAAATGTTTTTGAAGGTGTTTCCCAAAAACTTGCTTGGGATCTAAATGAAACTATACATTTTTTTATAAACATCTAAAAGAAAATAGAAGTTTTATAAATAATACAATAATAATAAAAATTCTTTGTATACATTTTACTTAACTTAACAACTCGTTAGAATATGCAAATTTTAAATACCCGAAAGTTCCTTCAATATTCCGCGCAGTTAAATTTCGCCCCCTTTTTAAGTATTATGCAGTATTTATATTTATGCGAAATGTTTTTTGCTTTTCCTCTTGCCCTTTTGCGTAATAAGGCGAGCGACTCAATTAATGAGCCAAGTTTATTTTTTTCTTTGGAGTCCTTCTTCTTTATAGATTGGTCGAGCTTTGCTGTCTTACAGAAAGTTTAATGAAATCTTGACACGAAACGCGCCAAACGGGATGTGAGTTTTTCTTACCAATTGTCGCGTCATGAATTTTATTTCGCTCTTTGCCTGTAAGTTGTACAAATAAAAATAAAACTAAAAAAAATTTTAAGGAAAAAACACACAAAAGAAAGCGAAGAAAACGTATTTGAAGTTTTTGTGCCGCTTTACAAGTTGTTGGCCATAAGCCAAGCAAGTCGCTTTATAAGACCCGGCCCGTAGTGTGGAAAACTTTGAGGGCGAAATCCGTAAGCCAAAGGCAAAACTTTATGTTGTTCCTCCCACCAAGTTGCATATTCAAAGCACTTACCAACACTGGCGCAGGACAATGTGTGGCCCATCTGCTGCTAACTCTTGCCGCGGACTGTCTGGACGGACTGTCCCCAAGCGCGCATTTCCGTTACATGCCAAACACTTTTGGCCTTTGTCCCGAGACCGCAAAAGTCAGCGCTTGGCGCATACAAATTAATCACTTGGTCAAAAGGTTCGAGTGTCAGCAGCGCCACAAGGCAAAGTTAATGGCTTCGCTTACCTCTCTCTTTCTCTCTCTCTCTTTCTCTCTCTCTCTCTCTCTCACACACTCTCACCTCTTCAGGGGTTTCATCATATTTTGTGCATGCGGCTCACGTACGCGACGTTTTTATGATATACCAATTTTGACATAATCCACGTGGATTACGAACACGAGCATCGGGAGTCGCAGTTGCCCAAATTGACCAAAATAGGAGTGGTATGAGGCCCCAAACATGTTTGATTTGGGAACTCCTAATATGATAGACGAACTGTTCGAGGGTTCGATTTGCTGGGCATCCCGAGTGACTTGTCCACAATTTACTTATGTCATCAATCACATATGCTTGCAATTTTTAATAACAAATATATATGTCAAAGCAGCTTTAACTGAAACTGGCAACAAATGCAAATATTTACAATTTAAATATATTAAAAATTAACATCAATATTTGAAAACATTTATTTAGACATTGTTATAACAAATATGAATAAAATACGAATTTTATAGATTTTAGGAGCTCAGTTCAAGACCAATTTAGCTCGAATCTTTATTTACATGTATAGTAAAAACTATAATAAAATATATCATAATATAAGTATTTTACTCAATTTTTTACAACAAAAATGTTAGCCTAAAAAATAAAAAGTTAGAAGTCATTTTAATAATTTTTTTTATTATATATTTTTATTTCATATATATTTTCATTCATTTTCATATTTTTATTGCAAGGCGTTAACAATAAGCATCATTAAATTAAACCAGGTTTTTAGTTATAATACATTTTTTAAGTTTTTAGTAAAAAAATTCACAGGCAAAACCTTTTTTAAAATGCCTTCCTTTGTATTATTTTCTAACAGCATCAGGGTAAAAACATGTAAAAAAAATATTATTAATGTCTTGTTGAACTAATCAAAAATTAAAATTATTTATTCAGATTGCTATTCCGGATACTTATTTAAAAAAATATGATATTTCATTTACCGCCCTACTTCAAATTCCTCACTAAGAGAAAATCAAAGATAATATTTGCAAAGATAATGTGAAAAATTTATCATAAGCAATTTTAAACATTCTATGCACAAAATTTTTAAAAATGAATTTCGCATATATATATTTCGTATTTATTATACCACTGGGATTACCTCTAAGTATACCCTGTAAAGTAGTTTTCGCTGTCCATTTTGGCCAAATTGCATCGATTTGTTTATAAGCAGGCCATAAGACTGTCGTTACTGTATCTGCATGGCCAATGGAGGGCGGTTCCTGCGGTTCAATCTATGTGTATTTACCTCGTAGTTCTAGTTCAATAAACTTTTATGCTAAAACCTTGCCATTCATTATGGACGGGGCTTTGGCAGGCGGAGTAACAACAAACCAGGCATAAATATGCCCAGGCATGTTTCCCAGATAACTAAGTACAACAGTTGGTGGGGAGGCTTGGGGGGGGGGAGGGGGAGGAAGAGCTGGGCACACATTGAAACCGAGATTGTCAACATGGCATAAGCGAAAGTGATACCGGGGATTTTCCACATGACGACAACGGCATCATCATTGTCGTTCATGATGATGATGATGATGATGATGATGATGATGACGATGACGACGGGACCTTAGACGGTAGCGATGCCGATGCTGAAATATGCATTATAGTTATGGTAATGGGCCGCTCAACAAACCAAGCCAACACAAATATAGCCACAGCTGCAGCTCCGATCCGATCCGAGTCGACGACGATGCCGACAGCAATGTTGATGTCAAAATGATGACAGGCATATTTACGCTCGTTTCGGTCTTGAAGCTCCTCAATATAGGGTATATTAACTAACGCATGCTACGTAAAAATAATTTATAAATACGATTTAATTAGTATTCAAAATAAATTTAATTTATAAATAAGATTTAATTTTTATGCAAAATAAATTTAATTCAATCTAATTTTTAAAAAATATATAAAAAAATAAAAAAACAGAAAAAAATGTTTTAAAAAATTTTATAAAACTTAAAGTTTCACATAGGCTGCAGTTGAAATTATTGAAATTTGTTTTTTATTTTATTTTTATTTTAATATTAATATATATAATCGATTTATTTAACATATTACATATAGTGCATATTTTTTTAATCTTAAATTTACTTGATTATTTAAAAGTTAGGGTATTCAAAGTGCGTCTCATAACTAAATTGCAACATTTCTTGCATTATGTGTTTTTTTTCTTTCTGGATTTGCGCGTCGTCTTTGGTTTTATGGCTTTTCTTTTTATTTTCCATGCCGCTTTGCGCAAATTTTCAGTGGCTTGCCTGGGTTGGGTGGTGGGTGGGTGGGTGGTTGGGTGGTTGATTGGGTTGTGGCGCCCGCCGACAGGCCGTGCAAGGTTAAAGTGACAAGTGCGACGGCAATGGCGCCTTGCATAATGCCAAGGTAGCAGCTTAGCATATGACAGGGTGCGAGGGTGGCTCGATGGCTTTCATGGGCAACATATTTGCGTCGCGACACAACAAAATTACGTGCAGCAACGAGGAGGAAGAGGAAGGGCGACTGATGGTAAGTATCTGCGGGCTGTAGCATAAAAACTTTTGCAGTCTGTGCCCCAAAGTAACGTTGTTAGTGCCCGTTGTTGTTGTTGATATTGTTGTTGTTGTTGTCGTTGGTAGTTCGCAGTTTGAATGCGGCTTTTGCTTTTGTTTTTATGCCGCACTAAAAACATTGAAATGCGATACTATTGTTGCAACAATTGTTGTTGTTGTTGTTGTTTGCAGCACATTACCAACACCTCTGGTTGTTTGTACTTCTTGTTGTTGTCGTTGTTGTTGCTGTTGTTGTTGTTGTTGCTTGTCTCGCACAATATGTGGCCATGTTTGCCCGCTGCCAGCATGAAATCTATGGATTTACCAGCACTTAAACTTTGTCATATGCCACACACACATCATCATGATGATCATGATGATGATGATGTCGACATTGGTTGCATTGGATGAGACATAACGCATAGACGACAACTGTCCAATGGTGCATTAACCTTTGCCATTTTGTTGGCATTTCGTTCTTCTGAGTGCAATTGCCAGCCAAAGTTGTGGGAAATTCTATGCGATAGGGTAAGTGGGGGGCGGCGGGGGGAGAGAACTTTAGTTATGCGCTGTGATTGCACAATCTACAGATGGCTATTGGATATGCGGGACAGTTTCAGTTGCAGACTATATTTCAAAATTGAATATGAAATTAAAACGATTCAATTTAATTTTCAAATAAAACTAAATTGTTAAGACTAAAAAAATCACAGATTAAGCTAAATTAAGCTGTCTTAGTTGTTAGCTAACTTTATCAACAAAGATATTATCTCCTTTATTCAGTTTTCTTTTCCGATTGGCAGTGCTTTCGCACTCTATTTAATATTAATAAATATTTAATTCCTGGCATTTCCATTTAAATACTTTTATATGAACACAACAACGCCCATTAATTTTAACGTTTTGTAGTTTATTATTATTATTTTGTTTTCCTGCTTGCATAATTAAAAAATTAATAGAATTAATTAAACGTCAGCTTAAGCGGCATATCATGCAGCATTAATAAATTAACAACAAACAAAACAGAAAATAAACAAAAGCAAATAAACCAAAACAAATAAAAATGGGGAAAAAATATAAAATATAAAAAACAAATAAAAACTTTACTGACGGGTATAACCGACAGCGTAATACAAAAAGTTATAAGAACAAAATTTTTATTTTTGATAATTAGTAAAATTTACACCTTTACTTGTAAATATATTTTATATTTTAAATATATTTTAAATAAGGAATCAATTTGTAGGAAAAATCATGACCAAATTTCCATCAAACTTGAAAATCGTACGGACAGACGGACCTACAGCAAGACACAAACCCAATATACTCTTTTTAATTCGTGAACTTGTGTATTAAACCGAAAAAGAGCCACAACAATAATTAAAAAAAAAAAACAACTGCATATAGCTATAAACAACCGACTAATTAAACATGCAACAAGAGGCAAATGCCACAAAGATAAAACATACAAACTTTGGATACTCTCAAAAATAAATAGTGAAAAAACTATTATAAAGCATATATATTTTATGACAATAATTTTGTGGTTAATATATATAAAAACAGAAATACAAAATATGGTTGTTCAAAAAAAAAAGAAATAATTTGAAACTAAACTTTTTTCGAATCAAACAAAATCGCAGAATTAGAGAGATTGTATTAGAGATAATATGAGATAAATAAAATATAAAATGTATTAACACCTTCGAGTAAAATATAAATATTGAAGATACTTTTGTATCTGCAAAAGAAAACTCTGATTTGCAAGGGTATTTAGCTATTTCAGTTTGAAATTTTCAGGTTTTTTATTTATGCGCCCATTTTTTCAATACTCTGGCAAATTAAATTGTCAATTATTGACCAACAACAAACCAGCGGCAACAACAACTGTGTTAGTATTGGTGCACAGCCCCTTCTCCCCCTCTATCCCTCGGCCAACAAGCTGCAGTGCTAAATTTACAAAAACCACAGGCAAGGCTGAGACTCATGAGGCCTGGTGGTTGTTTGTGGCAAAGAGCAGAAAAACAGAAGTGCAACCACAGTTTAACCAACGCCCCGACGCATTTGTCATTCTCTTGGCCGTGGCGGAGGCGAGTCCTGGCCGCGTATCCTGCGCTGCTGCAGCGGCCCGTTTGCCAATATTCAAATAGCAAAAAGTCAGACATATTCTCATTAACATAAAACATAAATATTTACTTTTGGCTTTTGCACACAAGCAAAACTTTACACACACACACATACACACACACTGGACGTTTCTATTTGATTTTGGTCAGCAGCTACTCATGTGTATCCTGCCCCGCCCCGCCCCGCCCCGTGCACCCACAAGCATTTGACATTTCCTTTGCATTTTTACGCCATTACCGCTACGTGTTGTCTGCCGCGCATGGGGGCAGAGTTGAATTGGGTGGGCGTGGCATGATTGTATATGTGTGTGTGTGTGTGTGTGTGTGTGTGTGTGTGTGTGCTTGCAATATTTCCATAAATGCAAATCAGTTTGTTTATTCGCAACGCGCTTCTTCGCTCATATTTCTTGCAAATAGTTCAAGTTATCAGGCAAAAAACCATCCGACGAATATTTGTTGCATATTTTGTGGCTGCATTTTCGCCTGTGGGCGCACTCGTGGGCGTGGCACACGGGCAGAACATGCAAGTAAATTGCCTTCGAAGAAATGTTCAAGCAACATATTTTATATAACCAAGTTGGGTTTTTAAGTATTCGCAATGCTACTTAACGATTGCCAGCCACGCTAGTGGCGCAAAATTTAATGTATCTCAATTTTTATATGGAGTCCCTTGGATTTTAAAGACCGATTGGAAGGAATTCTGAATTGCAGATATTTAAATAAATAAAATTTGCTAAAAAAGATACACACTAGTGGCGAAACAATATTTTTATAATATGTTTCGAACTAAGATGTAAATGTTATTAATAAATAATGTATATAAAAAGCCCTTTTTAAATAAAATTATAAATAATACTCTAATTAAAATATGTTATAATTGGTCTCAACTTTAAAATAAGTTAACACGCTAGTGACGAACTTTCTATTTCTAAATCGATCAACCTGAATTACAGTCAATTATTTTAATTGAAGGTTAACATGTAAATTTTTTTAATAGATTGTTATTCAGTTTTAACACTAGAAAGAGCTTGTTGTCTAATTCAATCTCAGGTCGTACGCCAGGACACTTGGGTCCTTGGGCTTATAATTGCTGTGCTGACCGTAGACGTATCGCACGCACTGTGCACGCGCCAAGCTTTTACATCCGATTCACTTTTCAACCGGGACACTCGCTGGGCTATAGAATTACTATATCATTATAATCAATGTCTTTATATGCGAAATCCAAGCAGAGGAGCAGGTGGAGACAATCATTAAATCAAAAAGCAAACAAAATATTACAGACTCAACTGAAAACGCCCCCCTTTAAAGCGTACAGGGTGTCCCACCCTAGAAAAAAACAACAACAAGGACAACAAGGACTAAGTGCAACAACGCCCAAGTCATTAGAATGCCATTTTTCTGAAAATTTTATGCAGAAAACTTGGGGAAAAAGCAAAAACCGAAACCGAAACAGAAACAGAAACCGAGAAGCAAAACGAATTTCATTAAATTAGACGTAACGGAAACAAAGTCGTTAAAACTTGGCCCCCAACTAAAAAGGGACTTAGCCAGCCGGTGCCAGGACGACTGCAACTGCAAAGGACACTAACGATTGCAGCAAAGGAACATTTACGGGATATGCGTAGAGCAAATGCCATTGGCCACTTGACGCTGGTCAGGGACTAACCGGACAAACGCCGCAGGGCAACGTCATTTTAATAAAAACCTCCCAAAGGCGAATATCCCCACATGAAAATACAAACACACAAACACACAGGCAGGACAGACAGACAGTTAAACAATTTTCATGGAGTACCTTTTTCCATATGTATTAGAAGAGACGATTTTAGAAGGCAGCAAGCTCCCCTCGCAAACGCATTGTCTGCTAATAGAGACTTGACTGAAGTGTGTGTGTGCTCCTCTCCCTTTTTACACACACAAACACAGTGACTCTCACTCTCTCTCGCTCTGACTCGCTCGTTTCATGCAATGGCAAATTGCCATTTTTAGTTGGTGCCATTCGATGTAACCAAAACTGGCGACCATTGCCAGGCTACAAATTAGTATAATAAAACGTTTCATAAAATGCGCCACACACACACTCACACACACATACACACACGGGTGTGAGAGAGAGAACTTCGCCGCAGACTGGCTTTTGAAGCTGGGGTTTTGCCGTACTCTTAACATTTCAGCTTGAGCTTTAGTTACCGTTTAAGCTTCGCTTTCTGCACATTTAATAGTTATACTAGCATTTCTATTTAGTCTACGCTACGGTGTTCGCGTATTCAAGACATAACGAGCGTGTGCAAGTTCAAGTGGTGGACGAGAACCCCACGTCTATTCGCGTGTTATTTATACGGCACCCAAAATGCCAGTTGAAATTATATTATCCCCGCAGCGGCAGTCAGCAGGCGTCAATGTGCTCAACTTCTTTGAAATTGTCGCCATATTTTGCAATTAGAAGGACGACGCGGCCTGACACATTCAAGAAATTACAACGCCTAGAGGCGAGACGGCAACGACAACTACAAAAGCGACAAAGCGACCAAAGCAGCGACGCAGTGAAGCAGACGCCGCGCTCAAAATGTATTTTATGGCCTGTTTAAGTGTCTCAGGAAGCAGCGACGGTCGACAGCAGCAGCGCCAGCGACAGCGACGGCAGCAGTGACTGCAATTGTCCGCGTTTCTGTCTCCCACTAATTCTTTGACTCTCCCTCACTCGAACTCACTAAACAGACTCTCCCACACCACAGCCGCCATGTTTTGTGTGAGAGTGAGAGAGGGCGGCGCTTTGTCTGTCTGTGGCCAGTGCTGTAAATAGGCTGTTAAGTTTTATGTCTGCTTAAATTACAGTAACTAAGCGAAATGCGAACATTTTTCGAGTGGAGGCGACTAAGTTTAATTTAACTGGCAAACAAACTTACTTTTTTAAACATATACACCATTGATTTTTTATTTAATATGCTGCTATAGGTTAGCGCAACAACCGTTAAAAAATCTATGTTAATTTTAACAGCTTCATGGTACTATATATACATATGTGTAAGTGCATTTAAACAAGGAGAGATTCTCTCAAAGCTCGTTTATTTTAATGCATTTTACTAATTACTCACGAAAAGGCAGAAGCCACTGAGGCAAGCCTGAAGGCTCCCACAGCGCAAATTAAACTTTTTGACTAACTCGGCAAGAAAGTTTAGTCGGTCCATTTAAAGCCCAACTTTTAGGGCATTTCATTAATGTGTGTGTGTGTTTTTGGAAGAGAGAGAGAGAGAAAGAATGATATATACATAGAAAGGCTATGCACTCTGTCTCTCTCATTTACCCTTGGGCTTTGAGCTTTGGTCAATTTCAATTTGTTTGCAAAACCCGTAATCGAAATAAAAAGTTGAAACAAAAGAAAAGCATCAAAAATAATGCTCCAATTAAAATGTTGGCGTACGCATAAAAATTGTTGCACTAGATTTTTATGTGTTCTATTCTATTTTCTCTGTCCGCTGAAATTCCAAAGAACATTTTTGGCATTTGCATTATTGTTTTGGGCATTTGGGGAGTTTCAATTAAATTGCTTTTAGAAGGCCGCCATTTTGATTGTAGCCATTTAGCTAAAGCGATTTAAATTCTTTTCTTTTTGCTGGATGGGGTTTAACAAGAGTAGTTGTAAAAGAGAGAAGAACCTTCCCATGGTTCTTGGTATTTTTAATTTATATTATTTCAATTCTTATTTTCATTATTTCCTTGACTCTTCGCTTTTTGAATCCTTCTCACAACAACAATACAATTTGCTCTATTTTTCTTTTTATCATAATTGGACTTACGACACTATTAGTTTTAGGTACACTATGCTCCATTTTGTGGCTTTATTTGTTGTTGCGTCAGCTTTAATCAATTTGTTGTGCAGACTAAAGCCTGCCGCAACGAATTATAATGACAGTCGACTAGGTACTATATATGTGTGTATATACTGTGTGTATCTCCTACTTGTACTCTCTGTACGATGGCTAATCTCATCAAATTGCGTTGCACAATTTTGTTGTTATCAACAGGCATCGCTGGGCACAGGCCACAGACATCCTGCCGCTAGCAGCAGGATGTCCAAGAACACAGCAGAACTGGCCATTTTTATGGTCACTCAAACGCGCATAAAACTTTCGACTTATATAGAAATATACATAGATGTGTGTTGGTTGCTGTCTGGTCTCAGCTCATATTTACGAGTCCTTCTTTTTTGCCTGCCGCTTGTCCTTGCGCTGACGATGCCAAGCTGCTGATTAAACTTTATGGCAACTTGCTGAATCAGTGGTTTCCTGCTGACCCCCTTCCATTATTCTATGCCCGTTCCGGTTTCTTTTTCTGTTGCTCATGCTCTGTCACATGGCACACACGACTGCCTGAATACAATAAAATCAAAAATTCCATTTTTATGCAACAAATTCGCCAACTAATTTATGTGTGAGTCGGCGAATGTGCGGGAATATCCCTAATCAGAGCACTCATTAAGGGTTAGCCAACATGTGTTTGTCTGTGTTTCGTTTCTTTTTTGTTTTTATTAAATTATTTACAAAATGCATTTAAATTTTGTTTGCCGCATATGTGTGTGTGGGGAAAGTGCTGCCAAATGTGAAAATTTCCCATGTTGCGATATCCAATGTCCATTGTCCTGCGTGTCCTGTCGCATTCGAGGGGCAACAGCTGGGGCTAAACAAATTGAGAATTGATTCTTTATAGACCATTAGTTTTGATTATACAATAGTGTTTGGCTGGACGACGTTAAGAAGCAGTAGACCTAACCAGGAATGGAGCTGGGGCTGAGTCTAGGACTTACCAAGGGTTCGGGCTTAGATCCTGGCCATTCAATTGAACGCTTCAACGCCTATCGACAATTTTGTGCCAAAAATTATGACCGCTGCCGGCATTGCTATTATATCCACGATATATATGCTCGCTCCAAAAGCTTTCCATTTACAACCCTCCCCTCTACCCCTTGTTTTCCAGTACAGGCAATGTATGCGCTGTGTTCATGTACATGATAAATTTGGGTTTATTTATCGGCCTGGTCAGTGGCCAGCAGACAGAGAGCTACGGCTATTTGTAGTTGGGCTTGAACAGGAAGAAGGGAGGAGGCGGGTGTGTGTGTGTGTGTGTATGTGTTGTTGCTAATGGCGTGGGCTGTTCAGTTACATTAGGCAGTAGCTGTTCATTGGGTGCTGTTGCAGCTGCTGCTGCTGCTGCTGCCAGTTGGCAACAGCTTAAAGTTCTGCCTCTGTTCACGCATGGAAAATAAACTGAAATGTGCAGAATTCAGTTGAAAATACAAAAAGCGTAAAGCTGGATCGAGCAACAATCGAATCGAAATAATTTTACATCGAATTTAAGTACTCGCAAAGTGCAAATTTAAGCTTATAAAATTTTAAGAAAAAATACAAGTCACATTGTTTGTTAAACTAAAAAAATTTATGAAATCGAAATTGATTTAACGCCGAAACAAAACTTGCCTGAAATGGGAAACTTCTGCATAGAATCGAACAATGAAATATTTGGTATCTAAATGCACTAATTACATACAAATTGGTTTCTAAAATAAATTAAATTACATTTATTGGCCTTCTACATTTAAACTTCACCACAATATATTTCTCTTTGCTATAATATCCTTAAAATCCTACGGATAATTAATAATTACTTTATAGAAGTTTAATCCAGTTTCCAATAGCCACAAGCTTTTAATCAGTTCTTAATTATTATGAACTACAATCACACATCTCTAAAGCGAACAAAGCATTTTTTTTTTTCAATTCTATATTTAGATTACTCTATACTGCAAATGTTTATAATTCAATATTAAAGATTAAATCATTTTTATTTACTGCAAATGCCAAGTTAATTTTCGCTGTAATCTATTATTATTTTTAGTAAATATTTTACAGAATTCATTTACTTCGAAAACTCTGTAGCATTTAAAAAATACAATAAGTACTTATAGGAACGCTGTACAGTAATCGATTTGAAATTCTGATTATTTTATTATGCTTTATATATATGTATATATATATGTGTATGCATAGTAAAACCTAATAATGTCGATATTAAGCAAGAATAGTTGCTATATTATTGCGCTTCATTTGGTCGAATTGATTTTCATTTGTTTGCGCAATTTAAATGCACATTCAAATGGCATCCGTTGGCAGGACGCAAGGACTTTGGCAGAGGCAAAAATAAGCAAAAAAAAAAAGGAGAGAACGAAAAAAAAATGAACAACAGATATAAATTGTCAATAACAATTTGTGAAATTGTTTTTGCAACCAAATGCAAAAACAAGAACACAACCGAAGGAGGGCATTCATTTGATTATCCTGAATTTCCAATTACCATGTTAACAGTTGCAACAGCGGGGCAACGAGCAATGATTGCAGTACTATAAACAATATCTCATTTCAGTTTAATGACGCCGGCAGCCGACGGGGGGGAAATAGTACAACAAAGCGCATAATTAATTTGCCCGGCTATATAAATGTATGCGAATCAGATGAGGGGGCAGGTGGGGAAGGAGTCGTCGTGTTTCTAGTTGGTTGACATAGCTCGGTTTCGGTTTACCTGTTTGGTCAGCAGTGAAGCGCCGGAATTCAAATGACAAAATCCATGGAATTGTCCAGCAGAATGTAGGCGCAGCTGTGGCGCCTCCAAACGGTGGCAGCTACATTGTGGCAAAATCCAAATTGCAATGAAATGAAATTCGTGTATATATGTATTATTTTTTTTATATTTTAGTTAGTATTAACTTTGTTAGTAGTTATTTAGTATTTATTTGCAACGTTACTTTTCACGTACTTTTTCCGCATAATTTATCAATTTAATGTTCATTGATTGCTTACACCGGGGTGTTTTTTTCCCTTTTGACAGCGTATTATATATTTTTTTTAAATATATATATATTTTCAGCTGCATTCTATTTTCAGTTTAGCTACAGCAACTAAAACTAGTTCGTCAGTTAATTACAATTAAATGCTTTAATTACACAATTTTAATGCAGATACATACATATCAAATTTTTCGGTTTGGGGATTATTTATTATTTATGATATTTTACATTTAACAGCCTTATTATTAGCATTTATTTCGCTTATCTGGGGGATTATTAAACATTGCACCGTTAGCTAATGAATCTTTTATTATTGTTTAAGTGCTGCTTGATTTTAAGTACAATACTAAATTTTTGTTTATTTTTTAGGTGAGTTTTTATTTAATTTTTCGTTAGGGTTTGCTATTCTCTTTTTCTCTTTTACTTTTTTGTTTTTTTGGCTCAAACATTTTGGATTTCTTACTAAAAATTACATTATTCATTACTTATTTTAACTACGTTGGGGCTATTTGGTTTGTGTGCGGTATATATATTTTTTTTGCCTATATAATTTTTCTTGCTTAGCTTTTTAATATAAATGCAATATTCCATATGCATCGTTAGGTTGAAATCTATTTACAAGCCAATAAGTATATATCAGAAATTAATTCTTTTTTTTTTACACACGCACACCTTTCGTTGTTGTTGGTTTTTTGGGGTGGGGTGGGTTTTTAAAGTGTAGAACTTGCATTACGGGTGGGTCTCTAGTCTAGATTCTTAGCTGGCATTACGAGGGCATCAGCTACTCTAGGGTTTAGTGGATGTAATTGAAGCTATCAGTTAGTTGGGTAGGCAGCGGCTGGGAAATCTATCGTAGATAGCATTAACATATAAAGTTTTGTTAACGTCACTTGCTAAAACAAATAATGTTAAAAATTAAACGATGCCTGTTAAGAATGGTATAAATAAATGTAAGTTAACGTAAAGAATAACATGTTAAAGTGAATCGGTTAACATCTCCTGTTATTAGCATTCAACTGCTAAAGTTTCTGTTAATCTCATGCTGTAAGATAACTTTTACAGACTGTAGAAAGGACAACTCATTGCGATATATGTTATTTAAAGCATGCTGCTCTATAAGAACTTATCTACTTAGAACTTTGTTTTTTTGTGTATTTTAACGTTCTTAACTCCACATGAAAATTGTTTTCAATTGAGCTGCCATAATTTGAGTGCCTAAGACTTTATTCCTAGCTTTAATTTTGTGACTTTTTGACTTTATCAACAGGTTGTTTGTTTAGATGTTCCTCACTAACCCCTTTTCAAGTATGGAACCCTGACCAATCTCTCCCTAGGTATTTTCCTACCCAATGCAGTTCACAACTTTCGTTTAGCACTTATGTCTACTGAGCAAAAACACAACTCTAGGGCTGCACTGAGGGAGCGGGGGAGCCCCTTGTACATACATACATATTTCATTGCAAGCAACCGCTCTAGACATTGGCGCTGGCCCCAAAGCTACTCAGGAATTTGCTATCGGCCGCTAGGCTGCTCGAACTATGTGCGGGATTAACGCTAAGGGGTAGCTTGTTGTCACCTGTTCCAGCCAAGAATTGTTGTTGTTGTTGTTGCTGCTGCTGCTGCTTGAAGGTCTGATACGCATCGGAGCTGACGGCGGACCAAGTGCCGTCCTTGGCCTTAACATACAGATGCTGTTTGCTGGGCTGCTTGCTGCCAAAATGATAATCGCCCGCCGCAATCGACGCACTGGAAGCCCAATCGTTCAACAGCTGATTTGTCGAGTTGCACAGCGCCGAGAAATCCGCATCGAGATTCTCACCGCCCGCCGGCGGTCCCCCGGTCAGAAAATCCAAATTACCATTCGCCGAGGCGTTGCTCTGATGCCGCGAACCGGCGCCCGTCTTCCCCAAAATGTTGTTCTCGCTCTTGAACAGCGTCTTCGGCTGGCGCTGGCGGCGCAGAGTCCCGGCACCGCCGCCGCTGGCCATTTGAGCGGCCAGCGTGGTGTTCGCATAGGCGCCCAGTCCCTGTTTGAGGGCGTTGCTGGCCAGAAGCAGCTGCTGCTGCTGATTGAAGGGATTCGTGCGCTCCGCTTTGCCGCAGTTGCTGTCGTTTTTGTTGCTCAGATTCTGGATGTGCTCCATTTTGTTCTCGGTGATGTTGATCTTTTTCAGCTTGGCCGGCGAGCCGCTCAAAATGGCCGTCGATGCTGTCGATATGGTCATCGGATTCGGCTCCAGGCAGCCATAATGCGCACTCGCTGGCGCCGAGTACATGCCCGTCGCCTGATAATCGCTATTGCAGCCATTATTGTTGTTGCCAGCTGCTCCCGTTCCCGTTCCCGATGTCGATGTCGGCGGCGTCGGCTTTGCGCCATAACGATTCTGATAGAGCTTCACATTGGCCACCACATTTGTTGTGGCATAGGCGCCGCAGCTATCGTATAATGATGATGAGACCAACTGTCCGCCGGAAGTTTGTGCAGCATTGTTGTGGGGGCTTTTGAATGTTGAACACGCAACTTCCGCATAGTCCGGCATATTCAGCGGCGAGAGTCTGCAGATAGAGAGAGAGAGAAGGAGTGCGGGAGCTCGGGTTAGGTTATTAACTCGTTGGTTAAAAAGCGTATGTCTGTGCCCAAACGCATTACTCATAAATCAATCGTAGGAAATTGCTTTTGTTCGGCCACACACAGAACCAAATTTTCATATTGGTGCGGGTTCGAGCCACAGCCGGAAATTTGTTTGCTGCAGCTCATTAAAAACGCTGGAACGGGTTTTATCCGTAGTCGGATTGCTGCCAATACATTTGCCCGTTAGCTGGGCGTGTCATGCATTCAAACTTTCTAATTAGTGGGCGAAAAAAAAAGCAGCACCCGAAAAAAATACTTAAATCGCTGGCCCAACTTTTTGCCCCACCCGCTTCCCCTCTTAGCTGTTTAGTTGCGAAAATTTGTATGCAAAAACTTTTTTATTGCAGAAATTTTTCGTACACTAATTAGCTAATGAGATAATGCTTATCTATCGCACTTTCCCAATGAGTATTTTTCCCCCCTCTCTCCGGCAAAAATTACTGAAATGGAATTTTCCTTTGAATTTGCGGTGGGATGTGCCTGAACGAACATACTACGGATGTTTTGTACGCAGGCAACTAACTGCATAAATGCATAGTGAAAAGTTAGGAGCTTCGTTGAGCATAAATTACAGTTATGTATGTAAGGAAGAGCTGCACAATTTATAGGGAGGAATTGCAAAAAGGTTTATCACAAATTTATAGCACAAACAAATTTTGAAAATAAATGAATATTTTTATACGTCATGTTTTATCTGTGAACTTTCCGCATGGACAAACTGTTGTAGTTCTTATATCTACATAGAATCCGAATCCTAAGTTTACCGTTTATTAAACTGCAACATTAGTTCATAAGTAAACCTATAAGCTACAACTTTGCCCAAATACGCCTGAAATTATGCAACGGAATTTGAAATTTTCCAGCAATTAAACGTGACTGCGACAGGGGAATTCAAGTGCCTATAAGGACATGGCCACCCCCATTCCCTTGATCCTTATACGCCTGCCACAGCAAAGGCATTTGCATATGCTCAAGGCTTAAGCCTTGGACCTGGAAATGTGACTGGGAGCTAAGCGCGAGGCGGGGCGGACAGTTCCCCCGGGGCTATCAATTTTTAATTGTTAATTTAGCGGTGAAAATTACGTTCTCATACTAATAAACCAAATACGTGGAAGGGGATTGGGGATTATAATATCTAATACAAGATGTTGTAGCTTGCGCCATAATGTTGAAAATCAGACAACCCGAAAAGAAATTAAATATTTTAATTGGAAATTCAAATGACGGCGTCGCACGCGTGCCAAGTGCTGTTTGGGGGTGTAACACAAGGTGTATGTGTGTGTGTGTGTGTGTATTTGTGTGTTTATGTTTTTTTACGACTTTACAACGTTGTTAAAATGCACAACAACAACAACAAAAAAAAAAGAACAACGCAACAAGCAACGCAGAAAGTTGCCAAAAAGTACACAACAGAAAAATTGAAACGGAAATAATGAAAATCGCGTAACGGAAGTGGCAACAGCATTAGGAGAATGTCTAACGGGAGGTGGAGCAATAGGAAGTGCTCAAATTGTACTAGTGTGAGAGAGGGGGAGGGAATGTACGAGGGGGTAGGTATCTGCCACAGTTGCTGTCGCTGGGATATTGTAAAAAAGTCAAAACAAATAAATGCGTAAAATGCCGCAAATAAATACGCACAACTTGTGGGCCATGAACAACGGGCGGGGGTGGCTCTTATGCAGCGGGGCGTGGCGGTGGTAGTAAAAGAGACCAGGAGAAAGAAAAAACAAAAAAAACAGAGCAGAACAACAATATGTCGCCAGCAGTTGCGTCTTTTTATTGCGCCTTGTTTGCTTTTCAGTTATTGTTGCCACAACGGTACATTAAGCTTTAAGGAAAACTTCTGAAAGCAGCAAACAAAAAAAACAAAGAAAAAAAATTACAGCAGTATAAAAATAAAACATGAAAAAACAAAAACACGGCAGAACATTTTTTAAGTAAGAAGTAAAAACAAGACGTTAGGTAGTTGTTGGATAAAGTTGCCTTTAAAGAGATATGGATTAAGAAAATGAAAAGAAAAATCAAATTATAAGGAAAAGCAAAAAGATTTCATGTTACAAAATTAATGTTTGTTATTTAAAGGAACTTTTAATATTGTTCAAATATTAAATAGAAATTTTCGGAAGTTTCGCCACTAAATTTTTACCTGTTTTTTTTTTTTATATGATTCTCTTCTCTGATTTCTTTTCAATATATTTCCCTTTTACATCAGAAAAAACACCAAAAACATTTTTTTGTATTAAGCACCACAGAAACCAAACGCAATGCAAACAGACAAATATTTAAAAATACGCAACGAGAAATATGGAATTCATGTGCGTATATATATGGAAATGAATTAAGGGTAAGGGGGGGCCAACATAAATGGCCGCACTTTGGGGGGCGAATGGTGGGTGTGGTTGCAGTAAAACTCCGGTAAAGCCAGTTGAGCCAGGAACCCCCTCGATAAAACGGAGGGCAGCGGCTGATGGCAGTGCCAGGCACTGGCAATCGCCATGGCCCAAAGTAAAACCCGTTCAAGTGTAACAATTTAATGGCGGTTGTTGTTGTTGTTATTTTTGTTTCTGTGGGGTTGCCTGGCATGGAGGGGGGCTTGTTGCTTTTGGTAGCTTATTGAAGTGGATGCGGCTGCAGCTACGCAATTTTTATGAGGGAATCGTAAATAGTGCGGCCTCGCATTCGCTATTTTCTTTTGCCATCAAGCAAACAAGCTGGCCCCAAACCCGCCCTCCGTTTTAGACGTGGTTTTCTTTTTTTTTTTTTGGGCAGCTCTCGCAATTTTGCGTAATTAAACAGGCAGCGAAGCGTAGACAGGATATTAAGGCAACTTCCTGTGCGCACGACTGATAAACCGCCCACATTTGAGCAACCCTTTTTGGCCAAGTTCAAATCGTGCTCACCTCTCATAATCAGGCAGCGGCTGTTGTGTGTTTGATTGCTGTCCCTGCTGCTGTCCCTGTCCCTGTTGTCCCTGAGCCTGAGCCTGTTGTCCTCGCTGTTGAGCTGTGGCCTGTGCATAGCCCGGAAGTTGCTCCTTTGTCGTACAGGAGCCAGCGGCCTGTCGCCAAACACCGCCACTCGGATCGATCCACAAGCCATTGGAGCCGCCAATGCCAGAGTTGCCACCAGTGTTGCCGGTGCCACCAACACCACCGCCTCCATTCATTGGCAACGTCGGAAACTTTCGCACGGTGCCGATTGCGTGATTGCCTGAAATAAAGCACGGATATCGAATAAATACACATGCTGGATATCAGATAGTTAATGCCGTTTGTTTTGGGAATGCGAGGAGTCGTCGTCGTCGTCGGTGGCCTCGTTAGAGGCGCCCAATTACAAAGCGGCCAAAACGCAGCTCCTTTTGGCCGTCAAATAAAAGGGCAACGTGCAAATAATAAAAGACGGAAATAACATTTTATATTTAATTGGTAAGCAGTTGCCCTCCCTCAGCCTCGAGCCCTTTTTATTTTTAGTGTTTTACTAGACAATTGATGTGATTTTCACGTGCGCATTTCTCGTTTCTCTCTCTTTTACTCTCGCTATCTTCGCTCCCCCTTCTGCACAATTCATGTTTATTTTTTTATCGCCGGTTTAATCTTCGAGCCAAGATTATTACCCTAGGTACTAGGATCGGAGTCGCTCGCTAATGTCATGAGTGCGTGTTGCACAGTTTTTGTGGCTTACAAAACGGCAGCCTAATTGAGACCGGCCATAAACGTGCGGTCATAAATCATAGATTATATGAGCTCTACTTGGCCCTGCCCTCGCTCAGCGCGAATTATTTTTATCAAGACATATGAGTTTTGCGTCTTTTAGAGCTTCTTTTTTTTGCCTCAAATGGAGATGTCAGTGCGCAGATTTGGTTTGGAGCTAGCCAAGTATGTTAGCAGATAGTAACAAAATAGGTTTATTTTTATTTTATTTTAAACATTTTCAATAGGCAACATCTACCAGGGTTCGAACCAATGTCTAGGTTTTTTTTTTTGTTTGTAACTTCAATTTACATATATATTCTGATTTGTAAATTTTACTCTAAACTGTCAACTGATTAAAACTGCTTAAAACATGCTTACCATAAAAAAATAAATATAATTAAATATTTTATTATTAAAATAAAAAGCAATTATTGTAAGCCTAAATATATTAATTAATGAACCGTTTTAAATAGCTTATAAGCAAGTCTCTCTATAATATCTAGTTGTCTCTAAGCTGTGACATTTTCACTGCTCAATAGAGCATACGCCTCATAAATTTCTAATGCCAAGCAATTACCGCTCCCGCCTGTAAATCGTAGCCCAGATGCAAAGAAATAATACCTCACCCCGAACTGAAATCTATGCAAACTAAGCTGTTGCCACCAAAACTTAATCCACAAAAAAAAAAGAAGTTAAATAAACAAAAGAGAAAAAATATATATATTTAAATTGCCGAGGGAAAATGTGCGGGAAGGAGATTGGATAACTCACCATGTAAACTGCCCAGCGATGTCTGCTTGATAAATTGATAGCGCTTGAATAGAACCAATGCGCCCAATAGAAACACAATTATGGCAATGATGGAGCCCAGCAGGACGATAAACCAGGTCTGCGTTAAAAAGTCATCGGCAATATCACGACTGATGGGATAGCTGTGCACAATGTAAATGGTAAATGGTAAATGGTAAATGGGTATAGAAAGAGAAGAAAGCGGAATGAGCATTGATACTGCCAGGCATTGATACGTGCCCTGGCTAGGCTTAGTTTAATGGTCACATAGTCACTGTCCGTTCGTCCGTCCGTCCGTCCGTCCGTCCGTCTGGCTGTTCACATTTCCCATTCTCATCAGCGCACATTTTCATCCGCCCATTGTCGTTTGCCGTTAATGGATTGATGTGAATGTGGCTAAGCGCAGGAGCTTCATCAGCTTCAGCCTTTGTCGCAACGGCAGCAGCAGCAGCAGTCAAATGAGCTCCCCGTACGCTGACAATGACACACAATAAACCGTCCGTCCCCGTCCCCGTCCCCGTCCAACAAACTCACCGCGTGTAGCCGGTGTCCAGTGATTGGGTGCGCGCATCGATGCGGAGCACGGCCGGTTTGCTGAAGGGACCGACGCCCACACGGGTGGCCGCCGCCACAGCAATATAATAGGTGACGCCCGTTGTGAGGTTGGCCAGCAGCAGAGTCGGTGTCGCCGCATCAATGGTCATATTTTTAAATATACGCGTCGTATTGTGCACATCCAAGCCCTTGACGAGCACATTGTAGCTGGTGAGGATGCCTAAAAAGAGTGCGGGGAGTGCGAGTAACAAAGACAAATGAAATTAAATGTTTACAAGGGTAGAAAAGAAAATGGTTACTTATTCGGTCAACCGAACGCTTAAATGCCCTTGCAAAGCAATTGCCGGACGGAAGCTTGTATATATTGATGACAAGCTTCCAATGTATTCTAAATTCCTTATATGTGATAATGGAGCCAAGTTGTGTCTGCTAGCTGAATTATCTGAGTATCAGTTAAAATTGTTATTTGTAACATGCATGTAAGCGAAACTATTTGAATCACGAGATTTTTAAGTACATATTTTTCCGACCATATTTAATTTTTATGAATTTCTTTTCTCAAATTTTGAAAGTGTTTTGAATTTATTAAAATTATGTAACAAAAATTGTAATGTTTGTTTAAAACAAATATTATTCCTATACGGTTGGTATTTTTATACTCAATAAACATATTTTAATCCTGGCTAAAAAGCTACTTATGAACTTAAAAAAAAATAACTATGTTAATACTGTAATTTAAATAAAAAATCAACATTTTATTTTTTTCGTATGCAACATATCTCTATGAGCTCAATCTATCTTTAAAAAATAGACATTCTTTTAAAATTTCGAAAAATATAATTTGTTTTTTTCTTTTTGATTATTTGCTGATCAGTTAATCTAGTAATTATTTCTGGAAATATATATTTTAATCTGTATACATTAGTTTAAGTCGATTATAAAAGCTCAAGCTATTCTTGATATGAATATCGTATATTTAAGTTAACAAATTGATTAGTATTCTATATTGTAAATTTATTTGACTCAACCATCCGCTTAGTCAGTATTCCCCTTACAAATCTGTTACAAACTTAATTCGCTAGTTAGCACACCCACTGCTGGGGGTGCCTGTTAGGGGCTCAACTTGGGGGATTTGCTTAGTACCTACCGTTGCGCGTGCGATTCGGTTGCGGGGGAAGCCATTTCAGGAAGACGGAGGTGCGATTGAATTGAATGGCCTCCATGCCAAATGGCGGCGCCTCGGGCACTGTTCGCAAACAAGGATACAGAAAGAAAAATAACCAGAACAAATGAATTGGGATTAGTTGTGCGGGGGGTTTTGTTTGGGTATAACAGCTTTGGGGGGAATCAGCTGATTAGCAGCTAGCTGGGGAAAGCTTTTGGGAGTCCTTACCATCTTCCAGGGTGCGCGCATGACGTGAATTGGAGGGTTTGCCTACGATGCTCTTGTAAAATGGCACAAGAAAAAACTCATACGTAGACGCCTTGGCCAGACCGGGCACCGTGCACGAGCTCAATCCCTGGCCCTTGTTCAGCAGGGTGAGCATCTTGTACTCCGCCGAGCGGAGCTCGCGCGCATACAAATAATAGCCCTCGATATACTGGCCACTGTCGATGTCCCAGGCGAGTCGCACGGAGGTCGAGTCGCTGGCGTTCGCCTCGAGCAGCTCGACGATGTCGTTTGCCTGGAGCAGCGTCTCCACATCGCTGAGCAGCAGCTGGGAGCTGGCCGAGCCGGCGGAGGCATCGCTGCCATCACGCACCCCCACCAGCTTGCCGGCCGTAATCGGCTCCGAGATGGGCGACGGCGGCGAGAATCCAAGCGCGTTCTCGGCGCGCACAATAAACATGTAGGCGGCGCCCTCCTCCAAACTGTCCACGGTGACAATGGGCTCGCTCAGCCGGCTGGCAATGGGTATCCACGTCTTGCTCTTGTTCGTACAATACATTTCCACGCTGTAGCCGAGGAACGGGGAGGCGCCCAGCTTATCGCTGGTGGGCCACACAATTGTCATCGCCGAGGCGGTGGCATTCAGCACCGTGGGCTGTCCGGGCGCCGTTGGGCATTTGGTTTGTTCGGGCGCCCGATAGAATTTAATGTTCGGATTGGTGGGCAGCTCGATGCGCAGGAAGCCGCTCCACGTCGACTTGCCGGCACGCGAGCTGGCCACACAGGTGTAGAGGCCCTGATCCTGCTGGCGATCCAAATCGGATATAATCAAATCACCAGCGGCGGTTATGTTCAGCTTGGCGCTGGGATGCACGGGTATCCCGTCGCGATACCACGAGATGGTCGGGTTGGGCAGCCCGATGGCCTTGCACTGGAGCGTGGCCAGCGATTTGATGGGCAGCGTTTGATTGACGGGCCCGGCAATGATTATCGGCGGCGGTCGATCCTCCTGCGAGTCCAGGGTGAGCTGCAACCGTGACGTTATGCTCGCGACCTCGTTCATCGCATTGCACACAATCACCAGATCCTTGTCCGTCCGCTGAAAGCGCGTCAGCGTCAATATGGAATGGCCCTCCTCCGTGTTCAGGCTGTGAAAGCGGTCCAGCGGCGGGGCGCCCGGAAAGATCAGCGTGCTGTTGTTCTTGATTGTCCAGAATATGGTGGGTCTGGGATTGCCCGTGGCGCGGCACTCGAACGAAGTGTCCGCGCCCAGTTCAACGGATTTGCTGGCGGGACGCTGTACGAATTTCGGGGGCGCTACAGTGTGCGAATGTGTGTGTGTGTGTGTGGGATTCATGTAGGGTTTAAACTAATTAGCTAAGTGTGCGAGACTAGCGCTAAACATGTGCTGCAATGACACGAGCTTTTGATGAAGGCGAAGCAGAACTTGGCACAATAATTATTTTCGATAAGGAAATGGGCTAGTTTACAGCTTTCATGAACTTCATTATTATCAGATAAACCTTTCAAGACTTGAGCTTTCAATGTGATATTCCTTTAATTTGAACTAGAGCCGGAGCTTTAATGTGCTTTTATATTAAAGTGTGTCTAATTGAATTTATTTATTAAAAAATATATATCCCTGGCAGAACGCATTTACTTTAAAACTTATAATGCTCGCAAGCTGCTGCGAAAGCTTCTTCTTTCTTATTTAGAGTTTCAACTTTAATGTGCTTTCGTACAATTTTGCTCTAACAGGTCCTAATTTACAAGCAGATAGCTTTTCTATACATATCTATCTATCAATTATTATTAATGCACTAATATACTTTCATTTATATAAACTTTTTTTAAATGGATTAATCCTATTCCTTATTGTGATTAATGTTTCTGCGTGAAGCTAATGTCATTGAGCACCAATTGAAAGCTAGTTGAGACTTTCACTCACCGAACACAGTCAACGTGCCCATCGCACTGATGGCGCCAACTACGTTGTCCGCCTCGCAGCTATACTCGCCCTCGTCGGCGATGGTGACGCGCTCCAGGCGCAGGCTGCGATCCTCCAGCACGCTCACCCGGTCTGTTTTATGGGGAAAAACAATATGATGATGGATTGGAATCAATCGCTTGCGATTGTTGACTCACCCAGCGGCATGTTGCCGCCCGAGGCGGTGCGCAGCCAGAGCACATCCGGCATGGGATCGCCGCCGACGCGGCAGGGAAACGTGACGGAGGCGCCCTCGAGCACCGTTTGATCATGTGGTCCGCGTATGATGTAGGGCTTAACTGCAATAAACATAATGGACACGCTTAGCGGCATTTACACCCAAGTCACATTCCGGCAAATTGAACATGACACATTGATTTGAGGTGAGGCCTGATTCGGGTAGGGCTGGTTGCTGGTTGGGGGGGTTGGGACAGCGCCCACACTCACCGTGTACTTTGAGCGTGGCCAGGGCGGATTCGCGCACACCGACCGGATTCTTGGCAATGCACTGGTATTGACCCTCGTCACTCTGACGTGCATCCTGTATGGCCAAATTGCCGCCATCAACGATGCGTATACGCTTCGTGCCCTCCAAATCCAATTTCTGTCCGCCCTTCTTCCATGCGACCGTCGGTTCCGGAATGCCGCGCGGCGCCGCACACTCCAGCAGGGCGGTCTCTCCCTGGGCGACGCGCGTGTTCTGCGGCTCCAGGCGAAACTCGTCGCGCAGCACTGTAAACGGGAGCCAGAGCAAAAAGAGGCAGCTATGAGCTTTAGTTGGTGGGTCTTTCAGTGTATGTGTGTACGTGTGTGTGTGTGTGTGTGATGGCCTCTGTCCATTTGATTCCTCACGCTGTTGTTGCTGGTGGTGGTTATAAATTATCTTGGTTTTGCATGATAAATGCCTGTTCCTGTCCTGCCTTAACCTGCGGCCGTGTGCGGCTCTGTGTGTGTGTGTGTGTGTGTGTATGCGGGTGTTTGCGGCCTGACAGCAAAGATAAATTGTTGGTAAATGGCATAAATGTGATTTTTATACGCCATACCCACGCACTTTTTTTACTTTCCTGCAGCTGCTTTTTGCTTAATTTAATTCCCTTTGATATACTCTATATATAATATCTGTTGGCACTTAGCCTAATAACGCTTAAAGTAAATCTACTCAAAAAATGTATTTAAATCTATCAATTGAACGCTTTCGATATTTATCATTGCTGACAATCGATAACATTTGACAAGCTGTCGTTTGTAATAAGTATTTTTAGTGCAAACGATTATCGAGTATGTCTTATGAAACAATGTGTACATATTTAAATTATCTGTTATGAACTAATTTTCTTGGTACGGCAAATTTGAAGATTTTTCTTTAATAAATAATAAAACGTATATATGAATATTATGTATCGATCACTATTTATTTATATTTATATTTTATTGCCAAGGGAATATTGACTTAATATTCTCCAAAATTCCCTCGATTTGCACAACGACTCCGCTTAGTTTTCTTTGATGATCTAGCGCAGGCGCCTAGCTTCACGCTCGGATTCCAGCAGCGTTAAAATGTCGCCCTCTCGCACTGGTCCCTTCACGTTGCGGATGATTTGGCGATTTTGCTCGCTCAGAAATTCCACCTTGACCTGGGTGCACTGGCCCTGGGAGCCAGTGCGGCCGAGCACCTTCACAACACGAGCCCACACAATTGCTTGATCCATGATGGTTTTTCAAAATTTTAGAGATTAAAAGTCGTATCTCCGTTAGCAGTTTCCACGCAAACGAAATGAACAGAATATGGATGGTCTTATAAAGAATCGATTCCAAAAACCAATTTGACAACTACATCGATTATTGTCACTTGTCAATGTGCAGTATTGCATTGCATCGATATCGATAAGCATCGGATTTTATTTCTCATCGAATACTCGCATTCATTATTTCAGTATTTCAGTTAATCGAACGTTAAGGTTTTAATAACTTTATCAGACTTTATTCAAATTGAGAGAAAAGATGGAAATTAAACTACGTGCTGTCGCATAATCAAATTTACATTTTTAATTTATTCTCGATACGCGTTTTTTATTTGTTTGTTGCAGCGTAAGCTCTTTAAAAAATATTTACCGGATATTTCAGTTAATCGAATTGGAATAATACTCGCATTAATATTTATTCATGCGCTCCGGAATTTGCACTTAAAACTTTTCTACCGCAACGCATTTCTAAAGCTTTTCTTAACCCTGGCCCATAGTAAATCACGCTTTTATCAACGGTTTGCTTTTGCCAACCACAGATTTAAGCCACTAACTCAGCTGCCTGCATTTATTTTGCATGGCATTCGCTGCTTTTTCCATCTTCTATCTTTTATAGTCTGTCCTCCATCTTTTGCAGTTCCTTTTTGTGTGGTCAAATTGCAAACCTGTAATTTGCGCACCTTTCCCCCAGCAAGCCTGGCAACTCTGGCTGACTCTGACGTTGCTGCTAGACCGATTTGTTCAGTTATAAATTTCCTAGGCGAATATTTGTCCCCCCCACACACACACGCAAATGCACACATACATGAGGAAAGCGTGGAAGTAGTGTAATAAATCAAGTAACTTTCAAGCACTTGAAAAGCAGAATATATATATATATATATATATATATATATATATATGTATATATATATAAATTTTTTGCTGCTCTGAAAAGCAAGCTTTTTGCATTCAACTTGGTCGCATTCAAAGTACACAAAATATATAACGAGTAAATCCAAAAGCGGCAGCTGCTTTTACGTAAATTAAATTTTACTTTTTGTACTTTATTTCGATATTCGCTTCGCTTCTTTATTTTAATCTGTTAAGTGAATAAGCGCATTTATTTTTGGCATTAGTTGAAACATGTCTGTTGAAAAACCTGCTCGTGCAAGACATTTATTAAATTTAAAGTGATGTCTATAAATCAACATAAATCAAAATATTTCAACGCATGGCGAAAGTGAACACGAAAGCGAATTCCGCCCCCAAACATCCCAGCACAGACAAAAACTTTTTTAATGCGCTCAAAATAGCAACAACTGTGGAGCTGGTAGCCAAAACTAGCAGCCAAGCTCGAACCCGAACCCGAACCCGGACACAGAAGAGGGACAGGAGAGAAGAGACCGGGCCTGAAGGTGGGGACCGGGCTGAGCACAGCAGGAAACACGCCAACCATCAATAAATTAATCAAAGTCATAATCAGTGTCAGGTTCAGTGGCACTGGCGAAAGTTGTAGGCCATTCGGTTCGGTTCGGTTCGGTTCGGGGGTCGTGGCTCAGTCAAGCGGAAAACGCGCGCTGAAAAGGTGCAAAATGCCAGCTGCTGATAATGAGTTAATAAATGACCGTTAAGGCAATATTTATAAGGTATGCGCCCAAAGGTGTGCTTGTATATGTGGAAGATTTATGATAGGCCAGACCTCAATTAAACTTATTTTCGGATTGCTTGTGGCATATAGAAAAGTGCTTTAGAGCTATTTACGACACACATATCATTTAAGCACTGTTTAATTATTACAATTTATATTTATTTTTGTCTGCGATTATTGGGTTCAATATTTATTTTTGAAAATACTATTGAATTTGTTAATGTATGTAATAATATGTTTGAAGCTTCTTAGTGAATTTAAGGTACTTAGGGCATATATGAAATATATTTTATATTTCTTTTAACTCGTAACATTATTTAGGTTGCCTGCCAAAGGTTTGTTTGTTTAAGCCAACATAGTACCATATTGTTGATTTTTTTCCGACTGCTCTACCTCTTTTCTGGTGCGTACACATTGCGTATGCGTAATGTGATGGCGTTCAACAGAAATTGCGCTGACAACATCAAAAAAAAAAAAAAAAAAAAAATGGGCAACTTATGTTTATTATTGACAAAGCCACCGACAAAACAGCAAGTGAACCGCTTTTTCTGCAGTCTCTTCTTCGCATTTATTGCCTAACTCAATCAATGTAAACGCCTTTTGCCATTGCTCTTAGCCATGTTCCCAGCTTGAGAGTCGCAATAACGACGTTTTAACCAAGCAAACAAATTTGACGTGCTTTTCGTGATTTACATGCAAATATTGAAAAATATTCCCCAAGGATACCGCAAACATCAAACCAAACTGGCTAAAGCTAAACACGAGCAGTACCAGGGAAAATAAAAAAAATTCAACAAAAAAAAAAATAAAGAGGCACATGAAAAAAAAAAGAGCTCCCAACGTCAGGCAGCAATATCGATTTTTATGTGGGCGACGGTAAGGAATGAAAGAGCATAGCAAATAAAAGAAATATTAGCCAACAAAAGACAAAGTGCTGGTCTGCGGTGCCAATAGGACAATTGGGAGTTCAAATAGGGCCACAAATGCCCCGTTTTTTTTTTGTTGACCTACAAATGCGCTACTTTCGTTCGACATGGCCAAAACATAAGAAATAATAATAATAAATAATAATGGCCATTGAAATAAAGAAAATTATCGTGTTCTTTAGATGTGATTTATTCTTAATTCTAAAATACAATTTTTAATGTAAAAGAATTTCAATATATTATATTTTAAAGTTTCGTTTCCGATTAGGATCCATTCATATAAAATTTAATTTACTAGAGAAGTATGAATATGACAATAATTTGATTTTAGCTAAGGAAATTTGATTATTTTTCTGCACGAGTTAAGCGCTTCATATTCAAATGTCTAACAACTGTAAAAGCTCCTGTCCAGCAGACCTTTCCCAACCTAAATATAGCTGCACCCTATTCATATGCAGCCATAAATCAAAATCACATACACACACTGATATACAAAAAATAACCGAAAAAATCAACCAGTTTCGCTCAGTCAACCAAGCAGCCAACTAACTAGCTAAAAAGGCTTTAAAAGTCAAAAAATGGCAAATATAAAGAAAGGAGCAAAAAAGCGAAAAAAACAAGAAACGGAAACTAAAACGGGTTAATAGAAGCAGAGGCAGGACCTCTGACAAGACAAGTGGGTGCGTTCATGCGGAAAACTTGTAAACGCAGCTCGGCTAGTTAGTTAAGTGGGCGGCGTTCCAGTCCCACAACAAAAAGAGACAGAGCTGCCCTGAATATATCGAAATCCGAAAACAACAACAACAACAACTGTGGCAAAAATCAACATCAATTTAGAATATTAAAAACGCAAGCGCGTACAAGGCAAAAACGCTGTAGCCCACAGCACGAGGATGTCGTGTGTGTGGGTGTGTGTGTGTGTGTCTAGGAGGAATAGACAATAAGGAGGAGAAGGAGGAGGAGTTTGAAGACTTACCCGCCACTTGCAGCGTGGCATTGCGACTCCGCGCCACGCCCAGTTCGTTCTTGGCCTCGCACCAGTAAATGCCGGCATCTGTTTCGCGACGAGAATTGACAACCTGCGACAAGAAAAAAATTATAGAAGTTTAAGTTGAAAAGTTGGGCTAAGGGCAAAATGTGAGCAAATTTTAATTGAAATGGGTAAAAGATTGTTTTTTCTCTGTTATATACCCTTTGAAAAAAGCATGGTGGCTTTGTAAACACAGTTTGGCAGATCGAATATAATTATGTATATATTGTATTTTAAATTTATAAGCAGTCCCTATTAGATTTACATATACTATTTGAACTGTGGTTGGCTGTTATCTATTATCTATTATCTTTTTCACTCGGTTCAAAATCATTTACCTTCAATTACTTAAATAACCGATCTAAAATAATAATCAACTCAAAATGGATAAAAAATTAAATGAATAATATATATTTTTACCAAGTTAATATTTATGTTTGTAGAAAATACATGACATATGCGTATTATATTTATAGGTAACATTTACTGCATTTACACATATTAGTTGTGCAAACCCATTTGTTTTAACATTTACAGGGCATTTTGAGTTGTGCCATCTTTTAGATTGCTTTGCTTTCATTCTTATTGTCATTTTACGAATGGGCTGCAAAAAGTGCTTTCGCAGCTCCGAGACGTTGATTTGCAGTCTCTATCACATGCTCTCCTCTCTTTCTCTTTCTCTCTGGCTTAAGCCCCATTTACGCTGTTGCCTTGTCTTTTTTGGCCATAATAAACAGTCAGCAATCTGTTGTCTGTTGCGCGTCTGCTGCCTTCAAGTGCTCAAATCATAAAATGTCTCTTGAGCAACTTTATAGTTACTTCATATCCCTTCCGCTTACGGTTCCTCACCAGTAAACTACACACACACACACACACACACACACACGCCCCTTCCGCCCCTCTTTCACTTTTTGCCAGGCCCTTCGTCTTGTGTTATTTCGCTGACTGTTTTTGTCTTTTCAGTTTGTTTATTTGTTTTTGGCGCACAAAAGAAATTCCCCAACATGCGCTTAAAATTAAATGTCAAAATGTGTGTTGAGTGTTGTGTGTGTGTGTGTGTGTGTTTGCTATAAGTGTGTGTGTTTGTCATATTTATCTCAGCAGCAGCAGCTTCGGCAGCAACAAAGTTCGCACAATTTACACAACTTCTGCGCCTCATCCAAGTGAAATTAAGTGTTGCGCTAAGTGAAGATGACAAAAGGGTTCTTCAGCTCTATTATTCTTTCATTTAATCTTTGTCATGTGTGTGTGTGTGTGTGTGTCTCAAGTGTGTGTCGTGCCGCGGGTGTGCTTTATAAAACAAATAAGTAAATGCGCTTCAGGCGTCTCAATTGTCATGCAGCCAACTCAAAGGCAAAGCGCTTACTTCAGGCAAAACTTCTGGCAATGGGTTTATAAATATATATATACCTAACGCATATGTATGAATGTACATGTATGTTTACATAATGCTTTGTACTTGCGTTCCCCTCTCTATATCTTATTATGTTCATCATAAGTTTGCCTTATCACACAAATATGCACTCATAATATGTTTGATAACTATTCATCCAAACGGATTAATGACTTATGTCTTACAAAGTACACGAAATAAATTTCAAGCATATCATTCATAAAACACCGCCAATATATTTAATTATCCGAAAGTTTTTGAGTAAAAAGTTGACTAAGAGAAATGCGTATTCTATATTGATTTTTTTATTATTAACATCTTTATCTACTTTACCCAAACATTTCAAACAAACTTTGTCAAACTTAAATGATTTTCGTAATTAGTATAAAAAAAAAAACAACATAAAAATTTCTTCTGAGGTAGTCAAATTTTTGGTAACCAAACATGCCAAAATTAAAAAAATTTTGACAAATAATGATCTCGAATTCATAGCTCTCATATAAAAAAAATCCCATAACTTTGCCAAAACTGAACCGATTTTCATGTTTGATGGCATTTTGGTCATGATTTATCCTATAGATTGATTCTACATTAAAAATACATTCATTTTTGAAAATTAAATTTTTTTAATTTTTTACCAAAAAAAAAAATGTGCACTTAGTCATTTTCAAAAAAAATTTTTTTTTTCAAAATTTTGAATTGCAGTTTTTTATTTTTAATCAATGATATTGGTCACAATTAGCATAAAAACAATATTAAAAGTGATTCTGAGGGAATCAAATTTTTTGTCAAAAATCATGCCAAAATTGATACAAATTTTGACATGTATCGCAACTCTAGCTCCCTATATTTCAAAAACCCATACCGTTGTCAAAACTAAACCGATTTTCATGTTTGAGGTGATTCTGGTCATGATTTGTCTTATAGATTGTTTCTACACTTAAAATATATTCATTTTTAAAAATATTCCTTTTATATAATATTTGGTGGAAAAATCATACTGTTCTCCTTCTATCTCCTTTATATGTACATGTTTTTCTATATACTTTGTCGCTGCTCCATTAACCAGTAGCGGCTTTAACATGAATATAGCGCATACGCCTTGTGGGCTTTCGCTCAGTTAATTGTGCAACTGGCGACTGCTGTTGGAGAGCAAGAAGCTAAGCTCATTAGCTGCCTTGCGCCGCAGTTGCTATTGAAACTTTTTTAAATAACATGGAAAAGCAGGAGCCGCATCCTCAGCCATCCTTTCTAATACAAAAAAATAGAATCCAAATCCGTTGCAATGGCAACGCAGACAAATAAAAATGTGAGCAAATAAAAATATAATACGCGAGCAGACTAAGCCAGACAATGTAATCTATATGTTGCTGACTCTTTTTTATTTTCAGCTTTGCTTTCTGGGTAATATTAAATTTTTGTTTTTTGTCTTTTTTTTTTTTTGGCCGGGATAGGAACGAGGAACAGGATAAGGAAAAGAAACTGCGCCGAAAGTCACATAAATTTATTTATGTCTTTAATGACTTGAGCCACGCGAATTGCTGCGAATTGGCTGCCTTTTGTTGTTTTTCTTGATGTTGTTGCTATTATTGTTCTTTTCTTCTTTTTGTGCTGTGGTGCGTGCTGCCAGCAAACATTGAAACTGATTTGACACCAACAACAATAACAACCAAAGCAACAGCAGCTCTGCCGTGTGGGGGGTGGGGGGGGGGGGGGGGGGGGGGGGGGGGGGGGGGGGGGGGGGGGGGGGGGGGGGGGGGGGGGGGGGGCTGCCAGGAAGAGCACAAGTCAAGGGGCAGGGTCGCAGCAATGCGGCTATAAAATATATTGACTGTGTGTATTAGTATGCGTGTGTGTGTGTGTGTCTTGCTGTGTGTAGTCGCGCGTTGAAAACACGCTTCCGTTTTAATTTAAAATACCCATAAATTTACAACATTTCATTTGGGAGCCATTTCGTTTTCATGTTGTTACATTTTGTAATTGTATGTGCGCAAACGAAAGAGATAGAGAATGAGAGGGAGCAAAACCGAGAGAGAGAGAGAGAGAGAGAGAGAGAGAGGGGAAAACGACTGGCAGATAAATAAAGAGAAAGTGTTTGGGGAGGAGTGTTTTATAATTTTGTTTAAATTTAAAGCCTGTAAAATGTGGCGTGTAAATGCTTTTAATTGAGCCTAAAATCGAGGCAGTCAGCAAAATTGGTTAAATGTCAGCTACTAACCGGTCATAAGGGGTAGCCAAAGTACGTTGGAAAGCAACAGGTAGGTCGAATAGATAAGCAAAGTGCGGGAAGAGATTGTATCTGTTTTATCTGCAATCCTACTTAAAACTTATAACTTAGGATTTAAATAATATAATAAAAAATAAAACAATTTTTAGAAAATCACTTAATACAAATTTAAATTAAGATATATAGAACTTTGTCACGATTTTTTTAGAGAACATTAAGACACTTTGTTTATATTCTCAATCAGACTAACATTTTGACAACCTGGTCAAGTTGACTTTCTTAGCAAACACACTTAAAAGATGTTTTGCATTCTGTGTAAGTCGTTGTTTCTCTTATTATCACCAAATGAAACTTATGTAATTTATGCATAAACAGATCAGCCGAGTTCAACTTGGCAACCCCGAAGCTACTTGACTTCTTTGCCACCTGTTAAGTCGTTCATTAAACGGCACTCAAAGCGCCTTTCTCGCACACATACGGCATACTCATAAAAAAGTGTATATGTAAATATATAAAGCATACGCAACGTTGGCCCGCCTGCGACGGTGGTCCGTAAGTACGAAATTTCTTATTTTTATGAAGCTGCGAATGTGTCAAGCGTTTGTAAACTCATTAAAATATACTCCACGCGCCGGCAGTTGAAAGTTATGCGTTGCGCTTGTGGCAAGCAGCAAGTGGCAGCTGCAGTAATGTGGCATTTACTTGCCAAGGGGCGCAACGTTTAACCTGCCTCTAGTGCTTTTTCAGTTTTTAATTAAGCACATGAAATATAGCCAAGAATGAGAAACAAAAAAAAAAGCAATCAAAATCGCTCAGTTAAGTCCTTGATTTATGCGTTGAATCGTTGATTGCATTTTAAAGCTTGCCACAAAACTACTGCCAAATGTGGCAGGCATTTAAATAAACATTTAGACGCTCGTTGGCAAAGGCAACGAACATTTGCATTACATGCAAACACTTGAGCGAGCCAGACAGATGTACAAATACCGAAGGCCGAGTACCCCAAAACAGGCAACATTCAGCCAAGGACGTGCGGAGGAGTGAGGGCGTGGCACAAGCATTCAGCTGCCTCTGCTGCTCTGCTGATGATGTGCGGCAAGCAAAACCAGAGTGACGCTCACAAATACAAGCGCATAGTTGCTACAAATCATGTGTAGTCCCCTTGCCCCACAGCGCTCCTCCAGAGTCGCTTCAACATTTGCCTCACTGGTCCTTGCATCCTTTTTTTCGCGCAGTTACGTAAATTATTGTCTGCCTCCCTGTTGCTCGCTCCTCCACTGTCACTTTTCACTATACTTCAGCTTTTATTTTTTCGGGCGCGCACTTTTCCTCAACCAACACACAGACACACACACAGACATTTGTGCCTTCTTGTATTTTATTGCACATTCCCCATTTGCTTGTCTCTCATTGTTACTTAAAGACGGCAGCCCGGAAAACTTGGCGTTGCATTAAAGTTTCCACATTTTTGTTTTGCTTTTCCTTCTCCCCCTTTGTTGCCGTCTCTTTCTCATGAGTTGAGCGCAATTTGATAGTGTTGCATAGTTTTGGGGCTATCATTTTCGGGGCTAGCGCTGGGGCGCCCCTCGTTATTATAATGCTAGGGTGAAGTAGGAGCTTCACTCGTATTATAAGTAAGATGAATTGTCTCTAACTTAAGAGAGACAGAGAATGATTGAAAGGGAGAGAGAGAGAGGGCAGCGGGTGTACAGCGAAAAGCTGGCGGAATTAGAATGTAAATTATGCAAGTGACATAGAAAAATGGCAGAAGATTCTAAAAAGAATAATAAAGGAAATAAAATGCTTGGCTTAAATTTAAAATTAAGCTGGCAAACAAATTTATGTGGCTTAGTTTATGGAGGTTTTCTTTTGTGCAGCCATAGTTCTGCGGAAAAGTCGAGGATTAACTGGAATAAAATAAATGAAAATTGTTTGTGAAATTGCCAAGGGTCAGTTGTGTGAGATGAAATAAAAGATAGGGAATTAAAAGTTACAAAAAGCGAAACTATGAAATAATAACAATAGAATCACAACTAAATTAAAAATAAAAAAATTTAGATGAATTTATAATGCTATGCAATTCAAAAGTTTAAAACAAAATGTGAAGATTAATGAAAGCAGCTTAATATAAAAAATAATAAAAAGTAAACCAATAAAATTGAAATTAAAATAAAAAGCTATAAAAATATATATTATGAATTATAAGCTCTCAAATTTAAATCCCTTAAAAGCTGGTGCAAAATAAAATTCGTTTACTTGGGGCCAGCAAATTAAAATAGTCAACACGTTTTTGCACCAAAAATGTCGCACATACTTTTGAGGCCAGCACAAATTTATCGTAGCCAAAAGCAGGCGAACGGGCTCAAATTAATGACCATGAACCTGGATACGGACTAAAACCGAGCATTGAGCTGGCTTGGAATTATTTCATTTAAAGCTCGTTAGACGACAAAAAAAAACCGGTAAAAGAATAAATAAAAGCAACATTTAGAAAACGGAAGAGCGTGTCTGAAGTCTGGTTGCTGGAATCCTGCATCCAGAATCCTTTTTTGCACTTAAGTGATAAACAAATACAGTTGCATCAGGCGGATAGAAATACAAACACAAATGCGAATACATGTGCAGAGCACTGGCAGCCAGATCGAGTGTGAAAAGTGGCAGGCTACCGGCTGCAGCTGATGTGGGAACTGGCATTTGGTGGCGCCTGGCACCCACCCACCCAAATGTCCTGGCCGCACCAGCAGCCTTCAGCTGCATCATCAGCATAATCAACGCGCGCGCCGTTGGCTTTTTGTGTCGTAAATTGCTGAGTGCTCAGTCCAAGTGCTGCCACAGCTATTGCTACAGCTACTGCTACTGCTGCTGCTTGCTTCTTCTTCCTGCCACAGCACACACACACACACACACACAGCTTCACACACAACACTCTTCGAGCTCATCAGACTGCTGACTTTTGCTGCGTTGCCTGCCAACTTCCGTTTGTCTTTATTTGTCTGACTGCTTCTGCTTTTGCCTTCGACTGCTCCTAGTGCCCTCCACTCCCCTCCCCATGCTCCCAACGTCCCTCTTAATGTTTGTTTACCTTACGTTAATGAAGTTGTTGGCTGCCCCAGCGAAATGCTTGCAAAAATATTTTTGCAGCGTGCAAAAGATATACAATATATATATATATATATATATGTATAAAAATGAAAAAAAAAGCAATTAGTTTGTTCATCACTCAACAGATGGCCTGGCAAAATGAATATTTTTAAACAGCACCCCAAACGCCCCCCGATCCCTCTTATTATGAATGAAAGCGTGGAGACAGCAGCGGCAAAATAATAATTATGCATGAAGCAAAATAATATAAAAAAAAGCAAAAAAAAAAAAGAAAAATAAGAGAAATAATAATAAGTAAGCGAAACAGTGAGAATAATGTAAATACGCCACAGGCTCATTTCTTCAGCCTGGCAAAAGGATACAATGAATTCCACGATGAGCTCTAAAAGAATGTGCGAATATTATTTTAGCTATAGGTGTGAATAGAGAGCAGTGGAAAGGTGCTCATTTCAAAAATCTTAGCAATTAACAATGCTGTTTGCTCATCTTAAAAATTAAAGGCAAATATTTAATTTAAAAAAATAAAAATGTATGTATATATAACTACTTTATTAGAAAAAAATATTTTTTATTAATATAAATGCAAAACTAAACTCATATCTAATATACTAGGTAACCTTAATCCTTAAAAGTTTTAAAATTCGTATCCCATAGCAAACATTTATTTAAATTTTTTTTTTAGCTAAAACGATATTTTATTTTTATTTATTTACGAAAACAATGTTTTTTAAAATTTAAAAATATATGAAATCTTCGAAAATATCAGCTGCATATTTATAGAGAGTATTTGAGATGCGACATTTGAGACTTACCTTAAGGAAAAACAATCCGCCTGCTGGTAGGGTTATGCGATGCGAGCCCGGCAGTATCTTTAGCGGTACACCATCCTTATACCATTGGATGGTGGGCGTGGGTGAGCCCTCCGCCTTGCAATTAAGCGTCGCTGGCTCGTGTCGTGGCACCGTCGTATCTATGGGATGTTCCACTATTCGCGGCGGATGTGAACCTGCAAGAGATGCAGAAAGAGCAATGAAGAGGTTAAAGCGCATTTTATACAAATTACACTGGGCGGGCTTCATGGGGGGGTAGGAAAAGCGTAATGTAAGGGGGGAGGGTGTTTCCGTTTTCCGCTGCGTCAGTCGCCAGTTGTCAGTCGTCCTCGTCAGCGGTTTGGCAAATGTTAAAAGAGCTCCCTGGCAAATGAAAACAATGTTAATGCGCATTGCCGTTGACGTTGCAAATGAAGTTGCAAGTGCAATTCAACTGTCGCATTGCGACTGGATGTGGGGCGTGGTGGGGCAATACCGTTTTTATATCAGCAGTCACCCGTGAGGGGTGTTCAAAGGTTCCAGTTTGGAATTAATTTGTGTGAATTTGCATATGCGGCAAAGTACCGCAGCGCAGCTTAGCAGCTGAGTAGTTTTTTGTTTTTGCATATTACGAAACTGCAAAATTAACCGAGAGTGAAGGAGTCGAAGGGGAAGGGAAAGTACGTAATATCTTGCGCACAGGTTGCCACTGAGATAACCGAGATAAGCTAAGGATTAGCATAGTTTTGGTTTCATTTACGTGCACAAAGAATGGAGACTACAATTCTGTCTCCGAGCAAATAAATAAGTTAAACTGTGTTTGATTTACAACTGGGTTGGACTATTACAATATATTTCTATAGAAACCGAAAGGTGCTTAACTTTAAAGTATTACATTTTTGTAAACAGAAACTTGGCTTATAATTGGGATAGGTCTCAACTTTCCCTAGTCGTAACTTTGCCAAAACTTAACCGATTTTCATAAGGATGGTCTTAACTTAACCGATTTTCATAAGGATGGTCTTTTTGTTCATGGTTCGGTGTCTAATTGAATTCTACATTTCAGTTTAAAAATAAAATTTGGGGTCCAAATTCATGTAAAAAATGTTCGAATATATACCCTAATATATACCATATAAAGCTAGGTCTCAACTTTCCCAAGTCGTAACTTTGCCAAAACTCAACCAATTTTAAAAAGGATGGTCTTTTTGTTCATGGTTCGGTGTCTAATTGAATTCTACATTTCAGTTTAAAAATAAAATTTGGGGTCCAATTTCATGTAAAAAATTTTCGAGTATATACCCTAGTGTTCCCATATAAGGATAGGTCTCAACTTTCCCAAGTCGTAACTTTGCCAAAACTCAACCGATTTTCATAAGGATGGTCTTTTTGTTCATGGTTCGGTGTCTAATTGAATTCTACATTTCAGTTTAAAAATAAAATTTGGGGTCAAAATTCATTCGGCTGGTGAGCCTCATCATGATTATACTTTATGGGATCGGATTTGCTTCCTTCTGCCTATTATACCTTGTTTTACCCCTTTTTAATGGGTTCAGGGCTTAGAAATATATTCAATTTCTTGTTTGTTTGGATGAATTTAGGTGCCGCATTTAAATCAAATATCTCGAATAAATGCAGATGATAGGCCAAGACCAGAATGAGCAATTGGCAATCAAATCCTTTATGCTATCGAAAAGGATTTAATCCTATAAGTAATCCAACAAGTGCTTCAGTTGATTTCAACTCGTTTTCTTAATCCAAACGAAGTATTCAGCACTTTTGGCTTGCCACATAAATCGTATGTTTAGCCATAAGCAATCTGTCAGTGGCAAATACATAAATTTCAATTTTCATGTCACATATAAACAATTTGCTGTCACACACACACACACACACACACACAGCACAGTAACAACTTGTGTAACTTGGGCGACAACGCAGTAACTTTATTTCTATCGTAGCATAAATCTATAAAGCCATACATAAATATATACTTATGTATATGTGAATGTAACTGTATCTACATATATATATAAACATATATCTATAGCTGTAAGCTCGCAAGCCGTTTGAAAATTGATATGTCAGAAAATGTTGGAATATTGAAACGTTATTAAATAAGGAAAAACGCAGCTGTTGTTGCTGCTGCTGTTGATTGCACTGCCAGCAACATGACAACAACAACAGAAATAACAGTTACAATAATAGCAACAACAACAATAACAACGATAACAACAAATTCACAGCTCGAGGCAAAAGTTGCATGTCATGCAACAGACGCTGCACAAAGTCGAGCTGTAAATCGAATTGAAATTGGGGGAAAAGGCGAATCCGAACCCGAATCCGAATTCGAATCCAAATGGAGCTAAAGGGACGCCGAGACGTGTTGCATGTTGCCGGCTTGCCGGAGGGTCTCGCACTCGTCGAGCTCCCAGGACAAGACGCATGTCAATGTTATTTCAGCGATGAAAAAATAAAAACACTGAAGTGCCAACTGGTGCGAGTGGGGCCGGGGGGAACGAAGTGTAGTTATGGCTGGGGTCAAAAATCAACACGCAAACAAAACAGCAACAAAAAAAAAAGTCCAACAAATAAAACTGAAGTTCAGCCAAAATGTGTTCGATGTGCACATTTTGAGGGTTAAATGTCGCATGTGGGTGGTTTTTTTTTTTTTTTGAAGGGGTGGGGGAGGGAGGACGGCTCGCAGACCAAAAGTTGCTGGACCGTGGACTTTTTTTATTTCGTTTGTTGTGTTGTTTTTTGGTGTTTACATATCTTTGCTGACCAGGCGAGGACCAAGAAGCGAACTGGCTTCTGGTTGCGGTTGTGGTTGATGTCCTGCGGTAATATTCAACACCTAAAAAAGGTTGTTTTTATAAATGACAAAATAGTGGAGGAAGGTTGGAGGATGGAGGCCAGTTAGGTTAGCTTTGAACCTTTGTGAAAAGGAAAGAGAGTCAAGTAAAAAAATGGGAAAATTAAATGTAAATTATTAATAAAATATGTACAAATAAATTAAACTAAAAAATATATATTAATTTTTTTTAATAAAATGTTGCTAAGGCAATAAATATACAAGTCCGACGTTACCAGAATTTTTTTTATTTTTAAACTCAGAACTGGCTAAAAAAACTTTTTAATTTACTTTATTCACATTCTCAGCTATCTCTTTATACGCAAATTTGTCTTAACGTTGCGTTGGTTAAAAGTTATTTTGGGCCACCCACCAGATAAATTTGCTTAGCAGCAGCTGTTGTTGCAGCCCCATAAATAATGGCACAGAATTTAATTATCGCATTGGACGTGCAACTACTCGTAACACAGTTTCCGTCCGAGCAGCAACAGCCCAAAAGTATGCTACTAAAACAATTAGCAGCGCCCTAATTAAAACAACAATCCAAAGAGCCAGCAGCAACAACGACAACAGCGAGAGTTCCTCTAGGGCCTTTGATTGATGATGTAAGAGGCGAAACGCCTTAAAGTATGCAGCACATGAGGCAAGTGCGGCGAAAGCGTTGAAGTTGCCGAGCATTTGGCTTTGTTTCTCTTGCTTGTGTTGCTTTTCTTTTTTTTTTTGCTTTCTTTCTTTTTGGCCGCCAGGCAGCAAACAATGCAGGCAACAAAAGCAACCATGCAAATGTGTGTTATTACACTTACTCACACACACACACATACACATAGACTTGTGCAACCTACTGAAACAAAAAGAAAATGTTTAAGGAAATTGCTGCAAATATTTTGCTTGTTAAGTGAAACCCAGTTTGGAAAACCGTTTTTACCAGAAAGACCAAAACTGCACTCAGAAATTCTCTTCTGGCATTTCGCCATGCCATCCATGGTCGAGCACGACGGCACTCATAGAACGTCTTCGTCTTCGTTTCAGTCGACGTCGACGTCTTCGTCCTTCGTCCCCGTTTCTTTGGGGTTATTTCTGTAGTCCTTTTAGCGTTTGGCAGTTTTGCATTTTGCATAAGCGCTTGAAAATGCCTTTGTCGTTTTAGCAATTTATGCAAATTTCGTGCATTTTCCCCATGTTGTTACATTCTTTGTTTGCCTGGCCAACACATAACACACATAAACACCAAGCAACAACCTCTATAAAATACTATATATACGCATATATGCATGTCCTTTTTGCATATATAGGGTAAGGACTGGCATGCAATTAAAACTAAATTAGTAGGCCTCTAGGCTATGGGCAAGGCGGGTTTCTGAATGCAGTTTTCAGTTTGCTAATTGAATTATTTAGTTGCAACTCGTTTCATTAAATGCACACGCAAACTTTTGACCAACAACATCAACAACAACAACAGCTGCAACAACTTTAACAAACTGCCAAATCAAACGCCATGAAAAAATTTAAAACAACCATAAACTAAGTTCAGCTCTGGTTTGTATATTAAATTGATATTTATTCAAAGTATTATCATTAATAATAAAATTATTATTATAAATGCAATTTTTAAAGTCTAATTTTCTTATTTCAACATTTCAATTATTGAGTTGAATTTTAATTTGTTTATATAATCGTTTTTAATAAACATTCGGCCTGTTTTAAATTTCTTATTTATACCCTATTAAATAGCATAAATTTTCAGTACTAATCCAAATTTACTTTCAACCACCAAAAGTTTGAGAACTTCATTGTGAAGTCAACTTTTGTTTCGAGAGAATTGTTGGATATTTTTCTTTTGAATAGGCAACTGGCCGAGAACAACACCCAAATGAGTCAAATTAAAGTTTGTAAATGCTTCGTGTGCAGCAAATTGTTTCCGGGGATGTTGTGAAAAGTTTTTGTTTAGTTATGAATCATAACGACGCATAAGCAACAAAAAAACAACAGCAACAACAACAACAGTCAACAACACTGTGGCTATAAATTTTACCGTTTATACCGAAAAATTTTTTTGTTTCTCGTTTTTTTGTTTCACGCTCTAGCTGGGGGGTTGGGGGGGGGGGGGGGGGGGGGGGGGGGGGGGGGGGGGGCGGTACAATGACTCACAAGTTTTTCAAATGAATTGCTATAGGTTTTGGCTAGTCGGTTTTAGGGTGTGTTTTTTGACACTCTTTCTAATTGTGTAGGCAAACCCCAAACTCGATTTGAATTGTAAACATGTCAAGAGTCAAGATTTTTGTGGTTAAAATGCGAAATGCAATAAATGCAAAAAGCAAGCGATGCATTGGCATCAACTCAATGTCACTTGCAAATGTTTTTTTTTTTGTCCTATACAACAACTGAAAAACATTTTCCCGAGGAAAACTGTCTGCCAGCGACGTGGCCTGTTCGGGTGCCTTCATGTAAAGTGCAAATATTATAAATAATTCAAAACACACGAGAGACTGCACAACCACACACACACACATACACACACACACAAATGCATTGACACACTTCAAAGTGCACACACAAACACACACTTTAGCAACACCCACCTCGTATTCCTGTCTAAACTTTGGCCCACTCTCAGAGCTGTGGTTCCAACTAAATGCATTACAATGCCAAAAGCAATGTACCGCACCAGCCGCCCAACTGTGCAAATACTTTTAGACATACGTTGCATCTGCTGAGCAGATTGAGGGGGAGGAGGGGGGGGCGGTGTTCGCTCGTATATATCCTGAGCAGGTCCCCACTCAGTCAGTCAGTCAGTCAGTTGAATAACATGTGCAGATCCTTTTTCCACTGCTGCTCCACATTCTCGCAGGCCACCTGCAACCGCAGTCAAGCTCCCCACCCCCACCACCCCCCCTTTCCACATTCGACTAGAGAGAAAGAAAAAAATAAAACATCTGTCGAATATGTGGCACTATATGTAGATGCAGATACAACTAAGTATTTACAATTGCGCTTGGCTTTGGCCAAAAGTTGCAGCCTTGACGCCAGCCAAAGAGCCGTCTACACCCACGAATACCCTGCCCAAATGCAAACTTTTCACATTGAATTTTCCGGCACAGCGCACCGAACGGCAAAATGCACAGACACATGAAAGTATGTAGAAAAGTTTTTTTTGTCTCTGCGTGTACATACATATGTCGCTGACTGTTAGCCTACTGAGTGTATCCTTGATGTGTGCTCTGCGGGGTAGTGTCAATTTGCATTAAGATTCGAATGGACTTGCAAATACTCTAAACAGAGCTTCGATAACTAGTTTTTTTTGCATATTTTTTAAGAGATTAATTTGATAAAAATTCTTCGGAAATTTAATAATATACAAAAAATTTACAAGTAAAATCAGTTTCCAGTCTCTAGAATCCTGACAATTAATTCGATACTCTGAAAAACTGTAAAGTCAACTATATACAGTTTCGACTTAAATTTTTATTAAATTATTAAATTGTTATTGACAGTATTTTGGCGAATCTTTATAGACGTAGAGTATCATTTACTGCATAAAAACGTTGCGAAAGTTTAGTTTAATTTAGTTTGTAAAGTTTACAACTATTTAGATTATGAATAATGAATAATTAACAGTCGTAACATTCGTAATTCTAACAGCGCCATCCTAACATTAGTGTTTTAACAGTGACATTTTAACATTTGTAATTTAACAGTTTTTTTTTTTTACTAGCTATCTATCAGCTCCGATGTTTTCGCCTCCATTCGTCTCCGTTTTAAATTTAATTTAATTCTTATTTAAGGGTAGCCGTAAGGGTATTTCAATGTCGGCTCTGCGGCAGCTTTGCAGCATGCAATATTTTTTGTGCTGCTTTTCGAGCTATTTGGCAGGAAAAGTTTGTGAAGCGTAAAATGTTACGGCTGGGCTCGGGAAAGTTGTTGCCATACGATATTTTTATTTGCACATCGGGACATTTGAAATTCCAGTTGTGTGACGGCTCATTAAGCAGCAAATACGCGCAGCAGCCGCCCCACCTGCACCACCAGCACCACCAGCACCACCTGCACCGCCCAACTGAGATCAGAAAATGTTGTTCGTGTCAAGCGGCTGTGTCAAATGCTAATTAAAATCAAGCGGCATTCGCCTGTATAAACAGATATCCTGCCGGCGGGCAAGGGACAGGTGAACTAAAATCACAGGACATCATCAGAGAGCGCCAACGTCGACGCCATCATCATCATTATCCTTGTCATCGTCAACAGCAATCAAGATAAAAGATAAGTTAAATGCCAAGCGGGCGTAGCGGGGATACGGAAACTGGAACAGGAGCTCGGGTCTTGGGTCCTGCGCTTGGCCCCACTAACTGCAGCTTCTACTGCTGCTGCCGCTCCTTCTGCTTGTTTGTTTTGTAATAAAATCCTGGTCCGAGTCCGCCAGTTCATTCGGCGCGCTCTGCGGCTCGCATCAAAGCAAACTTTTTGAGCTGCCTTCGGTTTTTCGGCTAGTGATTTGGACGCTTGATTGCTTTCACTCATCCTGCGAGCCCATTCTGGGCCGTAGTACGTGCAAAGCACCAAAGGACACGCTGTCGTATCCCTATGTATTTGAGTGTGTGTGTGTGGGTGTGTTTGGCTGTGCATGTTAATTTCCATCTGCCTGATTGCGGGGGTGTCTCTTGTCTATCTAACGGTCTGTCTATCTGCCTGCCCTGTCCTGTCCGTCCTTCAAGTGCCCCATAACAACACGTTCGGCTCATAATTTGGAGTGAAAATTTTCAATTAAACTTAATTGCATTAAAAGCGAAGGGTTCAATCTGTCGTTAGAGTCATTCTCTTCATTCTATCGCCCCTGTTGGGATTACTTTTTAACTTGTGCCGCGTTCGCTCCCTGCTCCCCTTTAATCATTCGAGGCAACACTTCAGAGCTTTTGTTGCTTTTTATGTCCTCTGAAGTTTTTATGCTGCAATAGGTTTAGCTATAGTGGGCGTAAAAGGGAGGTGGGCGTCGCTATTAAAAATAGTCACTTCAGTTTTTATTTATTGTGCACTCAAAAGTCAATTTGTTTCAACACAAAATTTGAATTCATATTTGCAAAAATGCATTTAAAATGAATTTTATCATATATTTTTGATTTTAATGGCCAAATAAAAATTAAATGTTTTTTTCCAATTAAAACTTTCTTTGTATTAGGCATTCAATATTTATTTATAGAATTAATATGATTTTATTTCCTTTTTTCATGAAAATTTATTTAGTTATAAGCTGATTAATATCTACAAGTCCATAATAGAACACTTAGCCCATGTTAGCCAAGTTGAGTTATGACAAAGAAGCTCTTCTTTGGTCAGCTTTGCAGCAAGCACTTTAGCACCTCCAACCGCTTCTCTCAACACCTCCAGCCTGGGAACCACTTTGGTGCCTTCCACTCAATGTAAGCATGACACAAACTCGGCTTTTTGTTTTGTCTGCTCTTTGTGGGTGTCTGTCCATGTGTGTGTGTGTGTGTGTGTGTGTGTGTATGCAAATTGCAACGCATAAATCTTTGTGACAAACACCCAACACACACACAACACACACTCCAAAAATACAATAGAAGTGATGCGACAGCCATTTTTCAAAAACAAAACAGTCTGCAAAAAAGGGGAAAAACCCAAAAACAAAACGAAAAGAAAGAAACACATCAAAAAATAAAAAATAATAAAAAAAAAGCTTGGCAAAGCAGGATGAAACATGCTAAATTCTGCAGAAAAGTTAAAAAAAAAGGAAGCATGATTGTCTTAATGGCTTCGACATGTTTGCAAAACGACTGTCAAAAGCAGCCATGTCAGGATCTGTTGGGTCTCGAGCAGGCGTCAAGCATCTCGCATGAAATCACAGCACAGACAGAGACGAGAACTGACTGAGATGGAAATGAAGTATTGTTTTTCTCTCTGTGTGTGTGTGTGTGTCTTTTCGATTTCTCGCATTGAATGCGTCTGCCACACACTTGAGCTTGTCATATGCCTCTAGCTGCCTTCTCTCTCTCTCGGCCTGCATCGGTTTTCATCTGCACAAATCGCATGGCATGACAGAAAGTCACTCAGTCATGCAGCCGCAGCACTTGATACACTGCCCATTTTTCATTTTCTCTTTTTTTGCGTGGCCAAAAAACAAAAGTCCCATTCAAAAAAACACACACTTAGACATGCACGCGCCTCAGGTGTTAAAACTGGGGGGGTTGTTTCCTAATCAAGGCCCGCCTTGCAAATTGAATTTCTCACCTGAATGCATCGCCCATGTCCATGTCGGCATGTCTAATTATCGTTATCGATATCGCGTATACGCACAGTTGGCTTGTTTGTAACTAGACTTAAACTGTTTTCGGTTTCGTTTATCTTTTTTTTGAAGGGTTGAGCGGGGCACACATTTAACCCTCGTTAAGCAGAATCGAAATTAACGCTTTCTGTATATAGTTTACATGGTAAAAACGGACACTTTTAAGGCATCTCCCTTAAACTCCCTCCCCCGCCGCACCCTTCGTTTGCCGCCTGATTTCGCCTATGAAGTTATTAAAAGTAAATTAGGGTTGTTGTAACCAGCTAAACGAAACCAGAAACCAGTTTTGAGCCGTCTGCGTGGGTGGGTGGGTGGTTGGTTGTCAACGACTACTGTCCTCGACTGCCCGCACCCCCCTCCCAAACACCCACTTTCTGTAAGGGTTGCGTGCCTTTAACGCGTTTTGTTCTCTTTGTCTGTGCTGGGCATTTGTTGTTGTTTTGTTGCTAACTTAATTGTCAACATGGGAATTTTTAAGCTAAACAACAACTTGCATAGTTTAGCTGATATACGATGTGTGTATATATATATGTGTGTGTGTGTGTAGGGTGTTTATGTCTGGGATTTACGACGCAAAGTTTCAATTATTTTCAGATTTGTTTAATTACGCATGCATGGTGTCTGCCTACACTTAACTACAAATTGATTTTTAAGTGTGCAGCTCGAGCATTGTCAATCACGTCTTAATTAGGAACGCGTCTGATGTATCTCAAAGTACTTCAACTATCTCAAGTGTGTCGATGTTGCAAGAATATTGTATACACTTTTTTCAGAGTGATTGTCCCGACGAAAAACGCATCTCGTCAATAAAATTAGCTCTTGACCATCTAAATTGTAGTTTCTTTTAAACAAATTTTCTAAATTTTCAACCGAATTTTTTTTTTTTGCCAAACGATAGTTCCGGTACTAAGCTACAAATATATATCATTTAAAGATATAACATTATGCAAATTTTAATTTTAAAAATAAGATATATTAATTTGTTGTTTGATCTTAAAAAGATACATATATATCCTTCGACTCTTAAAAGTCTATAGAACCGATCGCAATTCAGGTTTATTAATTTTACAATTTTCGCAATTTTTTAAAAAATTGTGATACTACATTTTTTTGTTAAGAATGCCAAACGATAGTCCTGTTTCCCACGATTTTAAAAATTAATTTTTTGGAAGATATGACTCTATTAATTTATTGTAGAAAACCTTGTTTTGTACTCTGATACAAAAACAGAACTAAATATTCCCATATTTCATATTTATTTTTATTTTTTAAATTTCTGTATTTCTAATATAAACAATTACCTAATATTGACAACAAAAGTTAATTTATTATTTTTTAGACTTTTTCTTGGAATGACTTTCTTGCTTAGAATATATACATTTTTCTCGCAGTTTTTGAAGTTCAATAAAAGTTCGACTATTGCCTATAGTTCACATAAAGGCTTTCAGAGTATATTGACTGCTTTCAACTGCTATTCAAAACAGCCACAAACTGTCGCCGATGAGTTAACAAACGATGAAAGGGCGGAGGCGAAAAGGCATCGATTCTCTCGATGGGCGTGGCATGCACACCTTTGAAGTGCAACAGCCGCGAGCAAAGTTGAAAAGTGCGCTTGTTAACATTCCTTAATTGCTGTTGTCGTTGTTGTTGTTGTTGTGCTTTGGGGTATAGTGGGGAGCACGACAAGGATGTCGACAAGGACGACAATGACGAGTGCAATTATACAAAAACTACTTAGGCGCGCATCCTGTCTGGCAGGCATGAAGACGCAGACTCGACTCGACAGGACTCGACTCGACTTGGCACGACAGGACTCACGGCAAGTCCTTGCCGCAGCTGCTGCTGCTGCTGCTACTGCTCCTGACAAACAGGCAGCGCAACAAAATTGAAAGAAAATTCACTTTCGTGTTGTAAATTTGTAAACATCCTTGAAAAAATAGCTAAAGGCTGACTTCAGAGTTGAATTGTTGCTTCGGATGACAAGTGAAGTTGTTGCCAGAAGGGGTCGGTGTGAGGGGGGGGTGGAAAAATTGCAGCTGCTGATGACAGCCACAATGCAATTTGCAGTGCATCTTTTATAATGCCCAGAAATAAGCAAAACTGAAGCACTTTGCCAATTACCCATTGCTAACCAGGCAGAAGCGCAGGCAGGTCCTTATTGTGTGTGTGTGTGTGTGTGTGTGTGTGGGAACCTATCAGCAGCATTGGTGGTCATTAAGTCAATAAGCGCATTGTGCTTAAATGTACATAAAATAAAGCCAAAGTCAAAAGCAAAGCCAAAGGCAAAGCCTCAATGGATTGAGAGGAGACTCGGGACAGAATGCCATTAAATTTGCAGGCAGGTCCTTTTATGCGTGCTCATGTGTTTTTCACGACGACAAAGCCGATTTATGCCCAATTGGATTTGCTGCTAAGAGCCACAATTCATGTTTTTATGACCGGATGCCTATTACGGGGATTCCCAACGTTGCGAATTGCCGACGCTTTTTTTAATAAATATAAAATGTCCAAGCACACAAAAGCGGAACGTAAAGGAAACGAAAAGAAAAGAAAAGGTGAGTCCACACTCACACACACACACACACACACACACATACACACACACAAAGCAAAATGCTTAGCATGGATGGTCCGGCATGTCCTTTCGACAGAGTTGCCACCGGTTCGGCTTGTGCTCCATTCATAAGAACCGTGTCCGTCCGTTGTCGTCGTCTTGGGCTGCTTTTCATTTGATTTGCTTGTTAAAAAGCTCAAGTTTTATGGCCTTTTCTTTTCTTTTCCATTCTTTTTGTTGTTTCCATTCTTTTCTTTTCGTTCTGGTCAAAATGTCCAACAAGTTCAGGCCTATCGATTTGCAGCCAAAGATAGTCCTGGCCAGGCTGGAAGGGGGCCGGATTTGGTCTTGACAATCTGCTGGTCTGACATTTTGAAGGCGTTCATCATCGCCTGCTGACATTGATAAATTATGCACGCCGCTCAGGGCAACAGCTGAGCACAGCTAAACAGGCCTTTAACTAGGACTACTTTACGTATCCCTTTCGTCCTGTGGCAGCAACAAATGGCTTGGCCAAAAAAAGGCTGTTGCGCTCCTTTCGGCCTTGCCGAGATTTTCTCGGTATGCGGCTCAAAAGGCAATGAGTTGGCAAAAATTATGACTCGTCGCCGTAAGGTCATAAAAATATATATATACTATATATATAAACAATATACATAGATATATATATATATACATATATGTTTTTAAGCAAAGGGTTAACAAAATGGTTCTGCGTCATGGCATTTAAAAGTTAAGTGGCCGTCTTGTTTGTTGCTCCATTGTGATTGGGCAAGTGGAATAAGTGGAAAATAAGGCGATTCTATTTTAAAGTCATAAAATATTGGACCTCTGAACTCAATACTTTAGCGTTTTTTTTTTTTTAACATTCCCGCCTACCAATTATTTGTTGTATTCGAAAGGACATTTCTTTTATATACTGTTACTTAATATATATACATTATTATGAAGAAACTAAGCATTTAACTTTAATTTTTATTTTATTTATACATATAAGCTGTCATATCTTTAAAATACATTTACTTTGGTGTTTTGCTGTAAACATGATTTTTTCCTAAATAAGAAGTAAAATAAAATTGCTCTTAAGGAAATTTGCGTTTTGTACGTTGATACTGTCAGTCAATTTAAGCTTTTAGATACTTTTGTGATAGTTTTGTTTTATTGCTTTACCAAAATAGAAAAAAAAATTTTTTTTAATACGAATCAAAATACTTAATACAAATAACATTCACTGAATAATTGTCAAAAAAAAAAAAATGGGAAATTTTTGTAAGTTGTCGTAATTTTGCTAAAAATAATATTTATTTATATTTCAAAGCACAGTACTTATAAGTGCTGAATCAGCAAAAACTTTTGCCAACAATGGCAACTACTTTTGTGTTCTTATTGCTGATTGCAATTCTTCCACTCAACTGCTTAAACAAGAGTCGTTGCAATCCAAATGTAAGGTTCTTTAGGTCCACTGCCAACTCCACTTTTTTTTAGATATTTCGCTCATAAAATCATAACCTACATTTAACGCTTGTTTTTATTTTGCACTCAGCTGCTTGTAAAAGCTGCTTACGCGAAAGCCCTGCAATTTTCGTCCTGAATTGACAACTTTGACATAATTGACTGCAAACGAAAGCAGTGAAAGAAAAGGTAGAGAGAGAAGAGAGTTGAGAGACTGGCGACGATGGCAAAAGCAACTAAAATGATGTAAAATAAAAATATTACAACTCATAAACACCGCAAGTCCTTGGGCAGGTCGTTGAGGATCCTGCAAAATGTCTACAAAGTTCACATAAAAAATTAAAAACCGCACTTTGGCATAATGAGCCCGTTGAACGAGTCAAAGGCGGCGTTGATGATGCCCGTCAACTCAATCCCGACTATTTTTATAACAATTTTATAATATTTTTAGCATTTTTGCTCCTCATCTCGCTTCTCCATCTCGCCCACCGCTTTAGCCTTTGGCCCTCATCTTCATTAGCACATTAAAATGTCAATGACACTTGGCGCGGGGGCGTTGACGGGTGCCCGGCTCAAGGGTCGAAAGGGTAAACATTTAAAAAATGCGCGAGAAATGCGAACAAGTGCCAAACGAATCAACGGAACCGGCTTCAGCTGCAGCAGACGATGACAGCCACGGCGGAGGCTTCTCGCCAGACATCAGCGACGGACGCGCCGCATTCTTAACACGGACACGGACACGGACACGGTGGAGACCCTTGCCGGCAGTCACTCAATGCTTTATGATTGCGCTGGCGCCAGGGTTGCCACAAAATGTACACCAAAAACAACAAAAATTATGCGAAAACTTGTCATGAAAAATATGCTCAACACTTGTTTACGTCAGAGCTTGTTGTCTTGACCATTTTCATAACCCTTAAGTGGGTATATTAAATATGATATGCAGCGTAAAATATATAAGAACAGAGAAGAGCTGCGAAGTTTGATTCAAGCTAATAAAGCATAATGGAAAGTCAAATTTATAAGAAATCGTATAGAAGATATAAAGAGTTAAAAAATTTAATAGACTGAATCAGTGGAAAACAAACCTAATCTGAAGCGAAGTTTTTTTTTATCATTTGTACAAGCTTTCAAGACGTAATTCGATCAGATCTCAAAGTTAAAACGGGTTACAGTTCCCTAAAATAATTTTGAAAAAATAAAAAAATGTGTTTTCAAAAACTTTTAAACATTTTTTTTAAATTAGAAAAATTAGACTATCGTACGATTTATTAAAACTTATTTTGTTAGTAATTTTAAAAGCCTTAAATTAAAGTGTATTAAAAGTTCGACTTGATCAGCTGTTAGATTTTCGGTTTTGTTTTTATTTTGTTCGCTTTTGCGTTCATTCTTTAGAGGCACTTTAAACTTTTGATGACCGTGCTGCGCCTTGGCAGCTGCTTCAGAAAATTTACTAGCGCAATTCATTAGGCGCAATTGTTCAATGTTTTTGTTGCCGTTGTTGTTACTCTTGTTGTTGTTGTTGTTGTTGCTGCTGTTGCTGTTGTTTCTACCCGCAGTGCTAGTTATTGTTGTTGGCCTAGTTTTGCGCATAATGGCATGAAATATGTTTTCATGTGGCAATCGCTCACACACAAAGGCTCAGCGGGTAATCATGTCAAGCTGTGCCAGGATTAGCGCTATGGAACACGAATTGCCGTTGATAGGCATTGTCCTGTTTGTTATTGCTGTTTATGTTCCTGTCGCTGGGGCATGAGTAAAAACGAGAAATCACTTAATTAACCTAATCAAAATATTGCCATTATTTCAGGCGCTGAAAGGCATCAGCATAATTGAGTTCAGAGTCCTGCATATCCTTTGCAGCATGTTTCATTGTTTGCTTACACACCAATACACAGAGCCATGCACATAAAGTATACGTTAGATAAATAAATAAATGTGTCTATCCCTAATGATTTGTTTGTTCAGGAACTTGTGTATGTGTGTGATTTCTGTGTGTATTTGTATTATTTGTATTATGACAGGCAGAAATTAATTGCAGAAATGTTACTGAAATTAATTAAAATTTGCACAATTCTCTTATTTGAAATTGCTCTCAAGTTAAAGGCATAGAATTGATAGTTGGCTTTTAATAATGTTTCAATTTGGATTAAATTAATTGACGCTTAAATGGAACTTAATTAAAACAAATTCGATACATGTACTTTAAAAAATGCAATGAACCGATTTTATTTTAATTGACTGATATTTGGAACGTTTATTTATCTACAAATTCTATTTTATGGAATTTATTGCCAAAGTAGAGCTTAATTTTCTTAAGCTCTAAAATGGAAAAGCATAACATTATTATTTTTACAAATATTATTTTTTATTTAATTGCAATATTTCACTTTACTCAGAAGAAAGTTTAATATACATAATTGAAATTCTGACAGCTTTCGTCAGATGTGCGAAACATTTTGAATAAAATTGTGACAAATTTCGATTAAAACAAAAGCTTTTTCATATTTGTAATAAATGAAAAACAGTTTCTTGCTATTTTGAAGTTTATATAATATTTTTGATTAAACTCAAGATAAACATTTTTGTAATAAATATAATTGTGTATGTATATATGTTTATTATCTTACCAACAAAAATAAATGTATGCGTAATAATTATAGTATTACCATGATTAAATTCAAATTTTAATTATTTTTCGCATTTGTTAATATATTCTGTTACCTTTTTTTAATTCACTGAACTATTTTTGCAAACTCATTTTACGCTCGAATACCTTTATGAATAAAAAATGTTTACATTTTGTCTCAATTAACTAGAAAACAAAAGGATAGCTGGTAGAAAATATTCTTGGGTATTATTACCAAAATAACAAGCCCAAAACGATAACAAAGAAATGCATGAAAAAGAGCAAAAGACACGTTACTTGCCGTTACTTTCGGGCCTAAGCCCAGTTTGGGTAAACTCTTTAAGGGCCATATAAAATAATTTTAACCCTTTTTTTTAAGTAATTTAACGCAACGTAGCACACACAAAAACAACCCATATATTGGGCGGGGGAAGGGTAGAGATAGCTGTCTGTGGCACATTGATATCGCCGACCTCATGGAGGGGAAGGCAACATTTCATGCCACTTATCAAAGGCAACAATTTAGGTTAAATACTCATTAATATTCCGGTCTGCGAAAGTTTTTGCCAAATAAATTTATGCCCGACGCTTTGGCCGCAAGGCGCAAGACGAAACAACAACAAAAATATATGCACGAACAGAGAAAGCACACACACACACACACCCACACACATAGAAATTAATTTTACCAGGGCCAGTAAAGTGTAAGCGTGTGTGTGTGTGCTTGTTCGCCTTCGCTATAGCCTACTTTTCGGGGCGCTCCTTAAACACAACAGCTAACTGGAACTGGAACTGGAACTGGAACCAAGTTCAGCATGCAATGAAAATGATAATTGGCCCAATGGTTGCCAAATGAATAATTTATAAATTAAGCACAAGAAAATGCGAACAAGCCAAAACTTTTCCAAAAAAACAAAAAACACAAGGAATAACATAAAAACAAATATAAAAATAAAAATAATGTGGCACACAACTTGGCGGCACACGAAAGTTGCCCCAAAAGACCAAAAAAAAAAACAAGAAACAAAAAGTATTTAATTTGTTTTATTTGATGTTGCAGCCGTGCGAGTTGCTGCCACTAAAATGCCAATAAATTTGCCAATGCTGGCCGAAACAACAATTTATTGCATGCTTCTGAGCGGACGCCTTTATGCAAGTGTGTGTGTGTATTTTTTCACAGAGATTTATTTATTTACTGCTCCATAGCGGATTTTTCGTGGCGCTGATAAAAATTTTGACATGCCAAACGAGTCGAGGAGGAAGCTGCCCCACAAAATGACAGGATATTATTCAATTGAATTCGTTTACACGCTTGAAACTACAAAATAATGAAAAGCACAAACTGACATATCTACTATGCATTCACCGACTAGCGGATACGCTGTAAATGAAATAACTTTTCATACTCATTCATGCTATAATTTAGATATAATTTAAGTACGAGTAATCAAGTTTTTGCTTTTTCATCTTTAATAAAATGGAATTTGCATTTGCAATATCTGCATGTAAATTTTTGCAGACGAAATTGTTGACAACAAGCTTAACAAACATAGTTAACTATTAATTTGATATTGAAAAAAAAGTATTTTTTAATATACCCTGTAGCCCTTAAATGTGATATGATTGCAATAAATGAGTGGTAAAACGCTTTTGTTTTATGTCGCTTCGTTTCCGTTGTTTTCAGTTTGGTTCAATTCATTTGGAGGCGGGTCACATTCGCATGTGCCTCTCATTGCTTCCGGGTAGACTACATGAGTGGTATATGTATTCATTTTGGGGCTTATTAAATGCGCATATTTTATGCAACAGCAAAACTGGAACGAGAAACGAGAGCAACAAGAAACTCATTCATAATTTGGTTTGCCTTCGGGCTCTGTCTCCAACTCCCAATCTGACTCCAGTTCTGGCTGGTTGCCTGTCTCTTGGCCACATTCGGTTATATTTTTCTTTTTGCCTAATTTGTTTGAGTTGTTAGGCAGCGAGTGGGTCATCAGGGGTCGGGTGGAGGGCGGTGCATGAAAACTGAGTGCGGAAATTGCTTTGTGGTTGGCAAAAGTTTTTCGTATGAAAGCCAAGCAAATAAGTTTATTTGAGCGCAAGTAAATGAATGTTAAACGAAACTTAACTATGAGATTTTTTTTTTTGCTAAGCATAAGGCAGTTAATCAATACATTAGCTCATAACTTGGGAAGAACTTAAATACTTTGGAAAAATAATATATAAATGGTGATATAACTAAGAAATATTAGCTGAATCTGTGCTTAAGTTGCTGTTGCTAAATTATTGCTCATTTTTATTGTTCGATTTAAGTTTTTTAAAATTAAAAGATTTTTTCGAAATATTTTAACAATGATTGTGTGCTAAAAATTAAATAGAAATATATAAACAAGCACAAGAAATCTTAAAATCAATGAATATCATAAACACAAATGGAAAAGTGCAGAATCAACTTTTTGTTTCCATGTTCTCAATTTTGTAATATATATCAATATTTATCTACATATATCAATACTTGAAAACAAATTCGATTGTTGGTACTTGGCAACACCTTTAGCCTTTCACCTGTGAAACCAACATCAATAATAATAAAAGAAATCCTTTGCATTTGCACTCAAAAGTTTCTTTATGATTTGTGTGGCAGCTGTAAAACTTTTACCATAAATACAACGAGTGGAATAACACACACACACACACACACACAACACACACACTTTGCGGCCAGTCGGTCTGATACCTCAGCTAAATACACCTCATTACTGTGCCACACACGCACACACACACACACATTTGAGCACATATAATAAATACTCTGAGGCATTTTCTATGGCATATTTGCAATTGCAGCAGCAGCAGCAGCAGCACTTGAACAAATGCGAGAAACTACACTTCAGCAATAGCAGTTGCTGCACAAACATAATGCCCAAGCAAACACACACTCGCCACACACACACACACACACACACACACACACACACACACACACCCAGAGAACTGAAAGCATGGTCTTACCTTGTGCATACGTCCACTTCAGCAGAAAAACGATGAATACGAAACGTAAATCCATTTTACAATTTTTTTACAGTATTTCGACTTGAGATAAAATGGCTAAAAAAGCGTTGCAAAAGCATTTATTTGCTTGCCACACACAGGCACAAAAGGATCGCCAAGGATGTGTAGCTGCTGTGAGGTTTTTTCTTCTTCTTCTTCTTTTTATTTATTTGTAAGTTTTCGTATTCAATTTGATTGCAAGTTTCTGCTGCAGTTTTGGCTTGGTCGCCGGCTTTACAGGGTGCCCAGCAATCAGCGCACACACTCAACACACACAGCACACACACACATTGCGCCCGAAAGCAGGCACTTTGTTTAAATGCTTCCGCTTCCGTTTGCTTTTGCGTTTCCGTTTGCCACCAAAATCTTGCGGCGCATCAGCGTCGCTTCGGTTGCTGCCACCTGGTGGCCACTTAAGTTTCGCATTTTCGCAACTCGCCTCGCCAAATTATAAATAATTAATTGAAAACACACGCTACCGACTTGAAACGCGCTCACGAACCGTTAGCCAAAGTTTAGCCAAAATGTTTGTTTATGTTTATTTTGTTTTTTGGGGTTTTTTTTGGTCAGTTGCCGTTGCGACTGTGGCAAGTGGCAATGTGGCAGTGATGAAACGCGTGGCTCGCTTCAGACCGTTAACCGTTGGCGGCAGTAACCAAAACTCAACTGAACGCCAACGGGCCAACAGTTTACAGTTATGCTGCCTACCCCCAGCAACATACGCCCCCCTCCCTGCTAAAGTGGTGAATTTTTCATCGGGCTCGCAACTTCGTTTCGTATGCTTCGTGTGCTATGAAAATTCGGAGTGCCAGCGAAATTCCTGCGGGCAGCAAACAAATCAGCTGTTTGGATCCCAAAAAACATCCGCTACCGAACTTCATAATACTATAATTAAAATAATCTTGATTAAAATATATGCATTTTATTATTTAAATTATACGATAAATTAACGCAAATTTTTTGATTTTCCATTTTTATTATTTTACCTAATTTTTACATTTTATTTTATTTATTTTTTCCTTCAAATTACAATTATGAATTTCCTACATAAATTATCTATTTTATTACTGCTAACTGCCACGTTTTGTTTTGTTTATTATCAAGTTGGCAGCATAAACAACATTTGTTGCTGAATTCTGCCGGCGTTCAAGTAAATGTTGAGTCTGCGCATTGGCTCAAAGAGTTTCACAAAATTTCGGAGTTGTTCAAATTCCGGTGCTCCCGTTGCTTACACGTTGCTGAGAGTCCTTTGCTCAGCCACTGAGAGAATGTTGGAAAGTAACGAGTGGAATTTTTCAAATATGTGGGTGAAAAACCGTTAGATGCCAATGCATTTGGCTTGTAAAATATTGAAATAGTTAAAAGGGAATTTTGTAAGTTTTCAAATAATAATTCATTTATTAAATAATTATAAAGCAAAGGTTACGTTAATATTTAAGAAGAGGTAAATTTTTAATATTAAAAAAAATAATAATAATTATTAGAAAAAAAATATTAAAAACAAATAAAAATGTAAATTATATAATATAATCTATATAAACATATTAGCAACAACATTAATTATTTCAATGCTTAAAATACTCCTCTTTAAAATAAGCACTTATTCACGTTGCATTCGATGCTCGCATGAATGGCTTCATTTATCACAGAGCCCACATGATTGGCCCAGTTAATTGGAAACTAATGTCATTTCCATTATGTCATGCACAAGCACCGCCGTCAAAATTAGCCTTAGTTGATTGTGGCTGCGATTTAAATCCTCTTACCACCCCCAGGCAGCTAATCAGAATTCTGCTTTCGCACTGCCCCTTTGCTCCGCCCCCTTTGATCAGTGAGTGTAGCCTGCAGCTACATAAACAACAATTAAAACGTTACAAATTACACGTACAAACATCCTTCAAAGAGCTTCGTGAACTATGCACATTGCTCAGGGTTTTCTTTTCTATTATTTTGCGTTGTTCCTTCTTGTCTTTTTTCCTCAATTATTTCCGATTATTGCAGGTAGAAACTTCAAATCCACATTAATTGCTATTTTACCAAGCTAGAAGCAGTGCAGCACCTCATCATTCCCCCCTCCCCCTCCCCTGGTCAATGCCTTTAAAGTACTGGCAAGACAAATAACAACCTGAGGTTAGAAACTGATTTTCCATTCTTTTCTTTTTCCTTTTTTTTGTTCTCTGTGCAGCTTTTGCTTTCCTTTAACTGGGGTGCAAAAGCGAAGAGATAGAGAAAAATTACAGCGTACGACCCAGTGAAGTAAGTTCTCGACAAGATTGCGGGTGGGTTGGATGATAAACTGCAATCGAAGGACGTTGACTGAATGATAAATTACACTTGACAATGGCCAGTGGCAACGTGTGTGCGCCTGTTTGCCAGGACTCCTGTGCGCCGTGTGTATACCGTATCCTGTCTGCAGGACTCAACAACTTGGTCTCGTCCTGTCATAAGTTTACTTTTAATGCAAAAGTTTTTCGCACTGTTGAAAAGTGATCACAATGATAATTACACAAGCGTAGCCACCACCAAGATTTATGCGTTGGCATTTGGTCAGATAAAAAGGAGCAGGACATCAGTCCGCCAAAAACTCAAGTGTGAGGGTGTCGAGTGTGTTTCTGGCAGCTAAGCAGCGGGGTGGGGTCGGGGTAATTATGATGGCTGCTGCTGGCTGCTGTGCCTTAGCCCAGTTTTCACTCATTAAGGATATCCGTGCAGGAAAACAATGCCAAACTCGAAACTTGGCTGCGAGACACAAAAGCCGTTACAATATTACCGCAGCCAAACACAAGCACCCCCCACATCCAGCATGCTCACACACACACACACACAGCCGCAATTTGCAACGCCTCCATTTCATGGAGCCTGGCTTTTAATGCATTTAGTGGCTGCGGTTTTTGCGCTCACTGTGTTTGCTCTTTGGCGCGCCAGAACAACAACAACAATACACACATAAACAAAAACAATACAAATTTATTTTTGCAACCACACCTCGCGCACACCTCCTACCACCCCACCCCCCCTTAGACATTGTGGGCACAGCCGGCGGCACAGAACTTGAGCACCGCACGGAAGTTCTGGGTTCGCAGTTCGCCCAACGGCCCCAAACTTGCTCTGCGGGCTATCAAAAGTTGCCAAGGGACCGCGAGGAAGGGCCCCAAGAATCCTGAACACTGGGAGCTACAGACTCCCGGCAACCCATGCAAGCGGCATTCAGCGGGCTTGGCAAAAAGTGTTAATTCATTTTTGCTTTGCTTTTCTATTTTATTTACTCACTTTTGTTTTTTTGTTATAATTTTATTTTATTCATTTGGGGGTTTTCTGAATTAAAAGTTGGCATACAAATTAAGTAGAGCCGGGCTTAACGAATTATGCGAAACTTGTAAGTTTCTTAATAAACAAAATTATAACTAGTTGAAGCACAGTCTACTTACGAAATTTATATAAAATAGCAACAAGTTTGATGAATTCGCCTGAATTTTTGTTAAAGTTATACGACAAAAAGCTTCGAGATAAGCTAAGGAAAATATCAGATACAATTTGGAATAAAATATTATCATACATAAAATACATCGATTTTTTTATTTGGTAATATATAAAATATTTTATATAAAATTAAAGCAAATCAAATAAAATACAAAAAAAAAAAAGAATAAAAAAATATATTGCATACCAAAAAAATTATGTATTATAAATGCATTGAAAAGTTTCAAAAAGCGAATCCAAACCAGATCAAATATGATATCTGTGTAACTGCGAGAGAGAAAGAAAACATTAACGATTGGCTGTAAGTTTTACTGCTAATTATTTATTATTAAATTTAATTTAATTTTCAAAAATATATCAAACTTATACCAGAACTGGCTGAGATTATTGAAAAATATTTTTGTGATTTTAAAAGCAAACAAAGAAATTGCATTGAATTTTGATTTATTTGGCAAAAGCTACTCAAATGCAAATACTTTCATATATATAGTTTGAAGTGAGTGGCAGAAACGAGAATATCAAGTGCAAAGGTGGTTTTCCCAGTGGGTGGGAAAAACTGTTGAACATTAAGTGTGATTGATTGCGAGTGATTGTAATTGAATAGCCGCAACTTGAGGAATGTGCAGCAAGCGAAAGTTTTCACTTTCAGGGTGAAAGACAAAAACAACTTTCAGTCCAGACAGTTGGCAGACAGCAGAAAAGCATAAATAGCAGCGTTGCAAATGCAAATGTGTATTCAATCTGGCATTAAAAATGCAACGATGTGAGATCGTAAAAGCCAGACGACTGAGACAATGCTGCAAATCATAAAAACAAAAATTGCCAGACATAAAGTAGGACGATGGTCCTGAAAGATACAATCGTATCTTAGGGGTTGCTCCGAGCCACTTAGATACTCAGCTGCTGAGCCACTTAACTGCAACAAATCGTCAAATAAGTGGAAAATATTGCAGGCCACAAATTGCTACATTTCAGCCATCTTATCTGCCGGCTGGCTGCAGTACAGGGTGTGTAGAAACCAATTCCGATGACCTCTTTAAATATTAATGCGACGTCTTCTGATTGCACTGGGAATTGTGATTGACTTTTTAGACCTCGAAATCAGCGTACAACGTGCGACCCACGAAAACACACACACACACACACACCCCTGAAATTCCTACCCCTTGGCAGCACACGCTAAATACAGGCAGGGGCTGAGCTTATACCTTAGATTTGGAGTCGAAACAATTCAAGCCCCCAGAGATTGTCACTTGCCTAGCAAATACAAAAGCAAAAAAAAAAAAAATACACAAAAACTTTTGCACTTGAAAATGTCGTTGGCAAAAGTTTTGAAAGCTGCCGCAATGTTTTCGCTCCACTCTCTTGTATTGTTTGCTTTAAACAAGTAAATACTTTATATTATTGTTATGTTTTATTTATTTGACAGTTCGTTTTACCAGCATCCAATTAAAATTGCACACACATTGTTCGGGCCTGATTGCATATGCAGCCAACAGCAACCGAACCTGAACCAATTGGCCACGTTTGTTTCCTCAATTAAACCAATTAATTGTGACAAAAAAAAAAAAATAAATAAAAATAAAAAGAAGAGTGGACATTAAAAACTTAATAGTTAAATAAAACACGATCGAGCAATTAAATGTAAATTTTTTTTTTAAATAATGCGAAATTAGTTACAAATAAACTGGAAAATTGTTGTTAACGTGCGTCACGTAAGTAAAGACTAAAAGATACCCTTTTCATATTTTATTTTGATACTACAAGAAATTAAACTATTCATATAGGATAGTGGTCAAAAGTTGATCATTTTAAAACTTTTGAAATTTAGGCAAGCTTATGGGATTAATAATTCTCTTAAAAAATTAAAAAATAAAAAAAAAAAGTAAAGTGACTTTGAATTTCTTTGATTTTGATCTCAATTATTTAAAGTATAATTTCACACAGATTTACTCGTATACTGATACCATATTTATGTTATCATTAAAAACTTTTAGATCGGTAAAAATGCATATACCTAACATAATACTTTAATTACTATTTATGCAAATATTTATGCAAGATCTTGTTTGCACAAGTCCAAACATTGTTTTGTTTGTTTAAGTTGGAAATTTAGCATTTTCTTTTAGGGGGTTGCTAAGTGAACATCAACTTGAATAAAGACTGTACGCGTAGAGCTCACAGAACAGAACTGTCTGCCATTTGTGGATGGTACTTCAATTTTGGGTTCTCTGGCGCCTCTGCTCCGCACTCCCTTAATTCGCATATCCAGAGAGTTTTATGCCCACTTAATAGTTTTGTTTGTGCCTGGGGCCAGGCAAATGACTAACCAAATTGGGAAGATGCTGCTCTGCCAAGTGCTTTGTAATTTATGGGGTACAGCGTCAAAAGGCAGACGGCTGGCTACTTGACAGCCGCACACAAATAACCCCTGACAGGCACACACACACACACACACACTCGCACAAACACATGCTGAGTGTGTGACTTTTGGAATGTGTTTAGGTTTAAATTATATTAAACTGCCAACGTGGCATGTGTCCCATTCAAATAATGCTCCCGAACTTTACTCTCTACACTCGCTAGTTAAATGAGCAAATGTTGTATGAATTCGAATCCTGGTTGCGGTTATCTGTCGAAATTGTTTTCATAATGGCACCTCATAGAATACGTGGGGTTTAGCAACAACAAACTCCCTGCCAACAAAATGTACATTTATCATGAACATCTCGCCCCACAGCTCGCCACAATTCAGGCATTTACATTTAGTGCATTGCGAATGTCAAAAGTTGGAGCTCAGAAAAGTTCTCAACACTTTTCACCAAATATTAGCCTCCCCCCTCTCCCCCCGCACGGGAGCAGTGCAGACCCCAATGGCCCAGCGGGTAGTCTAATTTAAATTGGTTTGTTTTGTCTGTGGGCATTGCGCTTTTTTCCAGGTCCCCAACAATTACGACGTCTGACACACCCCCCACCTAGTTTCTATACCCTTACGCGTGGTATTTTCATTTTGTCATAAAATTTGATAAATATGGATGTATATATTTTCTGAAACTTTAACTTTAATCTGAAACTTTAAGAATTAAAATCTAAAAATTTTGGGATACGAAAATTAAACGCAAAATACAATCTATTACAAATAGAAAACATTAATATGCAAATATTTCAGAACAAAAATATCAATTTAATTATTATGTCTATTAGGATATTCCAGATTCGGTTTAACATATATAAATGTTTAACTGTTCTTGTTTTACGAATGGACTTCGTCTCGCAAAAGTTTTTACTGCTCGGGGGAGTTGCCGGTCACACCGAGGGCCAAATCAGATCGGGAGGGGCGAGGAGCCGGTAAATGCTAACGTTTACTACCTACTCGTATATGCGATTCGTACATTTCATTTTTTTTTTTTTACTACGTCGAGTGAAATTAAAATGCTTGTTTTCACTTTATGCAAATTTTCTTTAAAATAAAATGAATAGCAAGGGGCAAACAAAAAGCGTGGAGACTGGAGCTGCACAGGTTTCACAGGATTCGCTGGATGCGTTGAGTGCCCAAATATATAAAAAAAAGCAGTCGGGCAAATAAAAATGGCGCGTATTTACGTTTGGGAATATGTAAATAAGAGTCCGTTGTATTTATTTCCTTTAGCTTGTGCCGCTGCGTCTTTTTCCGTCCACCGCACGCCTCCACCCAAGCCTCTATCCGGGTTTTTTTTTCTTTTTGCCTGGTACACCCGGGGCTTACAAGCTATTAAAATGTCGCTGCAAGTACTTAACTGCTTGATGTTGTCAATTTAAATTAAAACCGCTGCCGCAAAAGTTGCAGCCAGTCATTCCGACAGCCCGACAAGACATAAGCTCCACTCTATACTCCCCAAAAAACACTCCCTCTATAAGCATGTTCATAACAGGACTGACAGGAACTCGGGAAGATGCTGTCAAAGGCGTGGGGCAAATGGATATTTCATTAGCGAACGTGTGGATTAACAACAAAAAACTTTTGTTTATGTCTGCATTTTGCAGTTCATATGCTAATGGAGTTCGCCGGGCTCACAGGATGAGCGCATTGGGAAATTAAAAGTTGTTAGCCTTAAATTTCTAATGTCTGCCCGTTAAAAACAACTGACTTAATGAGAAAAGCATACAAAGTAAAGGGTATCATGAGAAATTAACAAAAAAAATGTTATTCAATTTATAGATAAGCTATAAACGTATATGGAAATTGTATAGAAAATAAATTAAATGGGTAATCGTTAGGCGGAAGAATCCTACGATAAATCTGATCATATAAAATTTAATTTAATTTAATTTAATTTTAATGAGAAAACAAATTTAATATAAACACGAATTAAGTCATGATTATATGAACTTAATGCACTTTTTATAGATAAAATTATTAAAGCCAATATTTTAGTTTCAAAAAAATCTGTTCATTTTTAAATTAATAATTTAATTTATATAAATTTTGTTCACACTTTCCACGTAAAGTTTAACACCTTATCTTAGGTCATAAAATGCTTACCTCAGAACCTAATACAACTATATTTTTATGCTCCAATCTAATAAGGAAAATGCCCCCATTTTTAGGCCACCCAAGCTTGGCTTTACAAAAGCAAAGTCCACAACTTGAAGCTGTCAACAACTGCGCATTTCATTGTTCCTGTCTCTTTCTGTACTTGCTTTTTATGTGTGCGCTTGTGTGGTGTAATAAGCGAGGCGGCTCAAAGCATTTTAGTGCACACACACTCGCACACACACGTGGGCTGGCACACACGTAAGCGCATAAAAGCACAGCGCGCACGTGCTTTGATTTTCTAAATAATTGCAATGACGATGGTAACGAGCCACGTGAAGGCGCAAAACAAGCCGCGAGCGTTGGCAGTCAGTCGGGCACATGATAATATTAATAATAGTGGTAATAATCATACGCACTGTGTGACGGCACAAAAAAACATCGCGCTTAATATGATTAATGCTCTGCAGACTTGCAAAATATTTACACGTAACGACAACAAGGATTCTTTGGCAGACTTTATGGGCTTAGCCAGCAATTGCAAAGGCATTTTTGAGCACATTCTTCACTTCATTTTCAAGCAGTTTTCGTAAATGCCTTTAAGCTGGCTGAAATTAAAAAATATAGGTATAATTGCTGTTGTCAGACACAACTATTATTCGAGGAAACATTAAGTTTGGTTTGCTTTATTTTCGCCCTCAAAAAATGTTCATAAATTTTCTTTGAAAAACTTTGCGAATTTATGGCGAAATTTATCTGCGCGTGGTAACATTGTATATCAAAGTTTTCGCAGGCAACGAAATTCAATGAACCAGGAAATTTGCCTGACAATTAAACAGCTTGAGACGCCACAAAAAAAGCGCAAAAAAAACCGATTCTTACATGATAGTAAAGCAAAACTTTATGCGCCAATTGTAAAGTTATGGCAATGGCTCCCAAACTTATGCAACGGATTCCATTTTTCGTTCTTTTATTTTTCTTTTTTTTTTGTGAATTGCACAAAAGAAGCAATCGAAAGTTTGAAAATCAGTTGCTGAGCTAAAAGCAAAACTAACGGTAACACACAGGTAGCAGCAAACAGAGAAAAAAAACTGCATTGTATATTTATGCCTTTGGCTGCCGATGGTTGCAGCAAAAAAAAAAAACAGAAAGGACAAAAAACTAACCAAAGCGAACTAACTGAATGGCAACAAAATGCAGTAGCGCAGAAATTAAAGAATAATATTTTCTTAGGGCCACAGTCGAAATGCAGGCAAGCGTAAGACTAAAAAATAAAAAACCTAAACAAAAAGCACAACAAGAAAATGGAAGATTTAATGCCCTTACATATAAAGATAACAAAAATAAAAATGAAATTGAATATAGTTATTAAAGGTATAGACATACAGATAACTGGAATTAAATATGGAGAGATAAATAAAAAATTAAAAATAAATAGAAGAAGATGAAGATTATGATTTAAGAAGGAATAGCAAAAATAACAAAATTTAGATAAAATTTAGATATAGAAATTCAACAGAAATAATTTCATGACAGGTAAAAAAATATATTTTAAATGCATCTGATTCACGCTTTTCAAGCTCTCTTGAGCTGTCCATGATATCCTTTAAGGTCACAGGCTTCATGCCAAAATTGTGATACTGTCAGTTAGGGCAAGGATAAATCCACATAGAAGTAGAAAAACAGAAACAACGCGGCGACTTGAAGCAGAAGTCTTTAAAAACGCATAAATTGTGCTGGCAGTGAGGGTGTTTGGCACGCCCCACCCCCCTCCCACCACCCGCGCAGGTTGACACTGCACATGGGGTTGTTTGATGTTTGTCCTGGCACAACAGACCTCCCCTTCCAGCTACCTTGGTGGGTTAAAGGGGGGTTGTGCCGTGGCTATGCTCGTCTTTAAGTGTTATTCTTTGGCAACTAACCCCTGTTGGTAATACGATCTGTTTACTTAAGCTAACGTTCAGGTAAAATTTGACTGTCAGTCTCGATTTTGATAGACAGTTGACAGAGTTTTCGTTTTAAGAATGCGTAAATAAGCCATAAATGGGATGCTCACTTCTACATTTTTATATAAATGCGTATAAATAACTGTTTGCAACGAGGTCATAAATCTGCAGGCGCAACTAAATGACGACAATGCAGCAAGCGGCACAAACAACAATTGCATCATCAAGTCGTGACATTTGACAAATGAGCACCGCCCCCCCTTTGAAGAACCATCCTCAGAACACACACACATTTGGCAATGTAAAATATTGCACTGCCAGCAGACACACACGCACACACATGCAAATTGAAGGTACATCAAATGGGTGTAACAAAAGCAAAAGCCAACAGTCAGCACTCAACTCCCCACTCCCCCTACTCCCCCCATTTCCCACTGTCGCAATTCCAGAGTCTGGATGCGAATCAGCAAAGTCAGCGTTGGGCAACCCGCAGGCGTCGCCTTTTCTTCTCCTTTTTTTATGGCAAATTGTCAGCGCTGTCGTAATTTTTAAGTTAAAAAATTGTTAAAAATTTTCGTAGCATTCATTACACCGCCCCAGCTTCAAAAGGGGACTCGACTGCCACTCACTCAGCGTCGCAGTCGGCGTCGCAGTCGGTGTCGGTGAGGCCGCCGTCTGCGTGTTGCACAATAATTTATTGCCGCACAATTGCAGCTGCCACACATTCCAATGCACTTCATGACACCACGCCTCCCTTCCTCCCCCTGCAGCACAGCAGCCCTATAAACAGGATTCGCTAGCAACTTTTTAAAAACAGAGTGGTGCTCGGTGGTGCTCGGTGGTGCTCGGTAGTGCAGGGCATGTTCAGTGCTCCCGCTGCGCTTGTAAAAATCGCGTACAACTGATTTTTTGGCAGCTCGAAGTGCAACAACTGGAAAACTTTTTAAAGTTTGTTTCAGGACAGATTTCACAATATTAAGGATGCTGTTTAATTCTATTGTTGTGTTTTTTGCTGATGGAGAAAATAAATTTATAGTTAAATATTAATTTACACATTCTATGAAATGCTTTCTTTACGAATCTGGAGAAATGTGCTGAACAAATCAAACAATTCTTGTCTTTATTAAGTCTGCATCAACATTTAATATACATTATTTTGCCTTTACAATAAAACCATATGAAACATAATTTTGATGTAAAATTGAATGTCAAAAATATTAATTAATATACTTTAATATTTTTTTTTATGTTAAATTTAATGTCAAAAATATTAATTAAATATACTTTAATATACATTATTTTGCTTTTACAATAAAACCATATTAAACATAATTTTGATGTAAAATTTAATGTCAAAAATTCTGTGTTTGTTCATTAGGTTGATGCAGAATATTGTTATTGCTTTTCAAATTTTTTTTGTAAATTTCCTTATTTTTTCCTAAGATTTCAACCAATAACAATAAGCGCTTTTAAATATTAAAAAAACAATCAAATCAATGGAATTCTTAAACTAAAAACATGTTATAAATAATACAAGAAATAGAGTTGTGGTTGACGGGAGTATTGAAAGAGGGTTCCAATTTTGGCGAAAGTTGGATTTTTGCGAAATGTGTCAATTTGAGCAGATGTCAAACACAATCAACGGCATAAATAAGTCATTGCATATTTGATGGCGACAAGGCTCTTGGCCCAAACGAACTGGACAATCAATAAACTTGGCCCTCGGGCCAGTTGCGTGCAGTTAATTAGTGTCTGCGACAATTGGCTCAAAAGGTGTTGCTCACAAATACACATCAACTATTTATTAAACTGTCCGCAGCAACGAACAAGTCGATGGGGTCAAAACTGTTAACATTTGAACTGGCCAACAGTGCCAGCAAAATTATGATGGCCAATAGACTGTGCTGCGTGCTCGCTGTGCGTGCCGCGCTGCAATCAATACTAATTATAGTAATCAATTTTAATTAGAGCTCGATAGACTTGTGCACAAACAGGCGAGAACCAGTTCCAGTTCCAGAACCAGGTTCCGGGCCCAATCCCACCCAGTTTCAATGAGGGCTGCAATTGACGTTGTCAAAGCTGAGCCAAATGCAGTCCAACAACAATGACATAATCCAACAACCGAACCGACTTCACATTAGAGAAGAGACCTGTCCCGCACACACACACACACACGCACACGCACACACAAACAGAGAGCCTTTAGATTGAGGCCATACAAAGAGGATTTTTGCTTATGTCAAAACTCGAACAATGGCCAAGTGGCTTTACCCAAAAATTGAGCCTGACAGCGGCCTGACGGCAGAAACTCCCTTCCTTCCTTCCCTTGGATATGCATACCACACCATCAAAAAAGGCCGATGGACAGCCCGACAGACAGCCGACCAAATTCCATTATTTGGATTAGACCAATTGTTGGCTGGGCTCCATTGTTGGGCTCGCCTGCATATCACATTGAGCAGATTATTTCATTCATTCAAAATTTGTCTATAAATATCAGAACAGTGCTTGTCAGTTTTGTTGATCAGAAAATTGATAATAATCGAAATTAGAACAGAGTTAATTATGTTTGGGATTAGTTTCAGTTATTTGATTGCAATGCCGTCTCATGAGAACTTACATTGAATTTTAAATTTATAATTGAAGAAAAACGTAAAATTATGAAAAAAAAAATATATTTTTCTCAAGAGAGAATTTTATTAACTGTATTTTAATTGGCAAAAACAAGTGCAAAATATTCAAGATAAACCTCTTAATATGATAAAAACAATATATTTATTAAAAATTGAAGCGAATAGGTGTTCAAAAATGCCAGGAATTTTATTTCTTACACACTTTAATCCGTATTCGACGTATTTTGAGGTAAATGACCTACAAAATTGTAACTTGGAACAAGGCAATTTCATAAAGTACACAAGCTCGTGTAAAACAACATGGCTAGAACAGGGCCAAAGGCAGCTGCTGCAACTTTTAACATCAAATGACTAGCCTAATTTATGTGCCTTGCAGCACAGAAACACACACACACACACACATACAGACTGTGTGTGAATTGAAGTACTCTAACTCGTATTCCATATGGGTAAACACATCTATGTGGAGACTAAAACACGCCGCAATGCCGTAACTTCTGCTCCAGAATTGATGAAATGACAGTTAAACACAGGCTGTGGAGAGGGTAGAGAGGGGAGTCGAATAGGCAAAAACTGACTACAGGCAGAGGAGCAGACCTATGAAATTGCTTTACACAATCGAAACGCACGAAATGACAATATAAATCGAGGGGCGGAACTAATTTGGCAAAAGACTCGAAATAGGCTGAGCCTGAACCACAAAACGACATAACAACAATGTGGATGAGCTGAACGCAGCTGGGGATGCTGGCCAGGATGAGATGGAGTGAGGGAGATTGCTGGCAAATACAGTTGCTGCTGGCAAGCAACCAACCTATTACCGGCTACTGAATTGGCCAAAATTAACGCAACGTTAGAAAAGTTTTTGCGAAAATTCCGTAAACACACGTTAATGAAGAAAAATTGCGTAGAAGAGGGGGGACGTAGTCTACAACCCCCTCGCCCCCATTGAAAAGCCAAAACTAGCAACAAAACAAAAAAAACTTCTTGGCCTGGCAAATTGCATTGGAAATTGGGCGACACTTTAGCCATAAAACGGGCCCGTGATTTATGCCCATTGCGGCACCGCCCAGGTAAACAGCTCCATAATGAACCGAATGAGCGGGCAGGGTGCGGGGGCAACCGTGATTATCCACGTGCTGCACAGTAGTTTTATAGGCAAGAAGCTGGAGGCTAACAGCTTGCTTTGATTACGCCCCATCATTGTCTCTGATCATCATTTATTATGCCCCCCGTTTCGGCATCTGGAAGTACTCGAAGTTTTTCTATGCCGTTTGCATTCGTAAAATTTTATTGCCATCATTAAAAGTGCTCAACCAGTTATGCAACTTCTTCTTTTACCAAGTTGTAAGTATTTATGACCAGCCCGGCCAACTACTTACTTATAATTATAATTATCATTTGTCATCCGGACTCTAATTAATTGTAAAGTTTCTGTTTAAAGCCCTGCAAACGGCCCATTAATATTGTCACAGATGTCGCAGCTACGATTTTAACTCTGGCAATGATTAATACATCAAAGTTTGCTAATTGAAGTACTCGGCAAAGAATTTGCAGATTTACGCGAAATTTTATTGCGCAACGCCTTTTTATAGATATTTATATTGTATCTTTGTGCCGTGATAACATTTACAAAAAAATTTAATATTTAATTTTAATTTAATAATTTAGAGAAATTAGGGAAAGGTACTTTTTAAGATAAAATGTGGTAAAATCGTTTAATATAACTTACAATTTACCTTTCCTTAATTTCTCTAAATTATTAAATTAAAATTAAATATTAAATTATTTTGTATTAAGGAATTATTAGAAATTAAGGAAAGGTAAATTTTAAGATCAAATAAGCGATGTGGTAAGTTCGTTTAATATATCTTAAAATTTACCTTTCCTTAATTTTTCTTAAAACTCACGGCAGTACGCGCTAGTGGCAAAAAAAATTAGAAAATATATATGCGAACTTTTGCAGTTTTGTGAAACTAACTATCTTTATAATTTTAAATTGTTCATATGATATTATGAGGTTTAAATATGTACATAAACAAAATAATCGAAAAAAATCTCGTTTTAGAAAATATGGATAATGTTTAATGTAAAAAGTCGAATTAGCATTGAATTTCACCTAAATAATATAATATAAATATTTATATAATAGAATACATATTTATATAGTTAGCTACAGAAGCTTCAAGAAAATTAAAATATTTCCGCTTAGCTTGCTCTCAAAATAGACTCGCGTGTTTATTTACTCACTTTTGGATATACATTTCCAGTAAGCCCTAATCTCCACTTATAATAGCAGTTCAATCTCAGCTGTGTGCGAGGGGGGGGGTTAAGCCCCGCCGAGCTTGGGAATTAGCGCCTATTGCCACGCCCACATCATAGTCATGCCAATGGACTGGCATGTCGGGCAGTTTCAATTTATGAAATTAGTTTTAATAATATTAATATCATCACATGAAAGAGCAGCTACAATGAGTCTGGCTTTAGGTAAGCCAGCTTTGGTCTTAGCTTTTTGGCCATAGTTCAGCGCGTGCAAGGAATTCGCACAAAAGACGCCAATGGCAACCAGCAGACAGATGCCACCCCCCCCCCTCCACCTCCCCCTCCCCGCACACAACTTTCACTCGAGGCTTATGCTCATTGTTTGCGCTGGGTTGCCAGTGCCAACAACGTTGTCCCCAACCCGCCCCCTGTTCCGGATGCGGGCTGCGGATCTGCCCGCAAGTTTTAAAACTTTGCTTTTGTTTAAATTTTGTGCGCTGGGTGGCCGGAAATTTGCTTATCAGCGCATTTCAGTGAAGCAGTGTGCGGCGCAAAGTCAATAGAGAGATTAGTGAGAGCCAGAGCCGTTCGAGCTGTGCTAATTGAGCGTCGGGTCATGGCAACCAGCAGCTCATTTCAATACCAACCGGCTTTATTTAATAACAGAAAAACCATCAATATATATATATTTGAGAACCTAAAGCAAACCCAAACCGAGGCCGCCGCCGCCGCCGCCACGTTTGTTGCCGCCCAGGCTCAGTTTTTGTCCCACGCCGCCCAGGCCCAGTGTCTGTCCGACGCCTCCAACCGCCTGTCCGACGCCGCCGCCCAGCTGGCCGAGCACACTGCCCAGCGCCGCGCAGCTCGTGGAGGTTAGCGGGGATAGGGCGGCGCCCAGCACGGACAGCTCACAGAAACGAAAATCGCTTCCCGCCTCCAGTTCGGTGTTCACCTTGATGAAGGGCGTGCCCCCGCCGCCGCCGCCCCCTATTACGCTCTGGAGCAGCGTGGAGCCGGCTGACTTCGTGTCCTGCTGCTTGGCAAACTGCAGCAGCATATCGATCAGATTCTTGCGCACCTTCAGATCATCGGGGCTGCTGAGACGCGTCTCCAGCAGCGGATTGCCAAAGATGTCGTTCGCATCGAACATGTAGCCGAGCTCGTCGCCGTGGGCCACCGTCTCCGGCTTGTCCTGGGCATGCTCGGCCACGATGGGCAGACCCCGCAGGAAGTTAATGCCCTTCGATGTGGTCCCGTTGTACTCGAAGCTGTACATGAAGGCGGGCGCCAGTTTGGACCACACCTGTGTGGTCAGCACGGCGGGCAGGTTGAACAGCACATCTGTGGTGGACTCGACCACCTTGGCCAGCACTTGATCCAGGTTGAGGGTCTGCGGCACCTTCCACACGTCCTGCAGCGTGGGCGTCAGGACGCTGCTCAGGCCCGGCAGCACCGGCTTGGCAATGGCGCCCGTCAGCTCATCGATGCGCAGAAAGCCGGTCAACTGCTGCACTGCATCCTGCAGCGAGCCGAGGAACTTCTCCGCCGAGCCGAAGACTCTGTCCAGCGTGTCCACCGTCACCGAGTTGGCCGTCTCGTGCTTGGTGACGCCCGTCAGCAGCGGTATTCCCGTATAGTTGCCGCTGCGCAGCTGCTGCTCCGGCTCTCCGATCACCAGGCTGGGCAGCGAACGGTGATCGTCCTCCGCCTCAATGTGCGGCTGAAAGCCGGTGTGACCCGTCAGACCCTGGACGAGGGCGCGGCCGGCCAAGCGCTCCGTTTGCACCTTGTCATCGTTCTTGATAATTTCCATGACCGATTTCTGGAGAAAAAAAACCAAAAAATAAATGTATTAAATAAATAATGTATTTGATATGTGGTTAATCATTTAGAAGAATATAATGTTAATCATTAATTGCTGAATGAATTTATTTTTTTAAATTTAATATAAATCAAATATTTAATGTTTAAAATAAAATAAATAAATAATTAGTTAATTATTAATTTATGAGTTATTTATTTGACACAATTTTTAGCAATTGAATATTATTTATTTATTTAACTTTATTGCAAATTTTCAACTTCATTTATTTAATTTTTTAATTTTATAGAAATCAAATATTAAATGTTTAAAGTTAAATAATGAAAAAATAAAATAAAATAAATAAAATAATAATAAATAAAATAAATAATTAATTAGTTATTTATTAATTTATGTGTTATTCATTTGTAATCAATCAAGTAAATTATTGTTATAATTATGGCGCAATTTTTAGCTATTTAATATTTATAATCTAAAATTATATTTTCATTTAACTTTATTGCAACTTTGGTTATTATTTATTTTTTATTTTTAATTTTATTCATTTTTATAAAATATTGTTTTTTTGTTCGACTAATTACTGAATTAGAAATAATTAAAAATTCTAATATATACTGGCTAAGTTTGTTTTTACTTTGTGATGTTTCGCCACAAGCGCGTTTTCACTTACATATACTCATGAAAACAAAACTCCCCAGATTTCTTTTAGCTAGAATTATTTAAGATCTTGTCCCTTCCATACTCACCGCTCGCATGCAGTGGACGATTTCCAGCTCGTTGCCAGTGGGACACCCGTTTATTTTGGCCACCTCTTGCACACTCTGCACCGGCTCCTTGTCCATGGCATACTGGGAGAGGGCCGTGCCCGACATGGCCACCACGCCGTGGACTTCGCCCGCGCTCCGTGCGTTCCGCGACATGGACAAGTACATGGCGCTGGCGGCGCCCGAACCGTGTCCAATCGCCTGCACCTGCTTGGGATTGCCGCCAAAGTACTCGATGTAGTCGGTGACCCAGCGCAGGGCTGCGGCCAGGTCGAACATGGCCAGATTGCCGTCAAACTCCTTGGTGCCGTCGCCGAGGATGCCCAGCGAGCCGAGGCGGTATTGGGGCGCCACCACAATGGCGCCCTGCTGCGCCATGGGCGTGGCATCGTACTGAGCAGCGGAACCGTAGCGAAAGCCACCCGGATGTATCCAGACAAACACCGGCAGGCCGGTCGTCTCGTCCGGCATCTGCGGCGTATACACGTTCACCAGCAGGCAATTCTCATCGCCAACGATGCGCTGCCGCTGCTGCGGATGCGGCTGAATGCAGGGCGGGCCGTGACGCGTCGCGTTTATGTCGCCAGCGAGGCGCTTGTAGACCGGCCGCGAATACCGCAGCTCACCCACCGGCGGCTCAGCGTAGTGCATTCCCAAGAAGCTATAGATGCCCGTGTCCGGATTGCGGAAGCCCTCGATGCGTGCATCGCGATTGAAGAGACGCGCAAACACAACCGGATCATCGACGGGCGGCGCCTTTGCACTTTTTCCGCCCACAATGCGCTTGACGCGACGCTGCGGCGACCTCGACTCCGACTCCGACTTCGATTCCTGCTCCAGGGTCAGTGCAGCGGCAACCAAGTGCATCAGCAGCAGCAGCAGCAGCGACAAAATCTTCCGCTTCGGTAAATTTCGCATTGCGTTTCGCTCGATTGTCAACTGCGAACTGGGCAAAAGCTTCAGAGCTCTCCAAGCTCAGCGACTCTTCACAAGGCCGGCAGCTTGCCCGGCTTGGCGATAAATAAACAAGTAACAAAGCTGCTATCGGACGTAACCGAAAGCGCAATACTCGTTCACAGTGTAATTACTTAAAAACAAATTCGTTCGAAAATGGGTACAAAAATATCAAAAAAATGTTCTTTTATATATTGCATATATTTTAATTGCAGAGTCCATTTAGAGTGTAATTCATGACTAAAATGACCTCAAACATGAAAATCGGTGTAATTTTCAAAAAATTACAGCCGCTTGCAATATGGGATCCGAGAGCTTTACATGTCAAATTTTTTTTTCAATTTCGGCATGATATTTGACTAAAACTTTTATCCTCTCAAAATAACTTTTAATGTGGTTTTTTCTACTAATTATGACAATCACAATCAATTAAAAATAAAAATTGGAAATTCTAAATTTTTAAAAAAATATTTTTTTTTTTATAAGTAGGGTTGAGGTACATGATATTTTACCAAAAAAAATGTTTTTCATAATGCATATACTTTAAATGCAGTCTCAATATACAGGCGAAATCTTGTCCAAAATGCCGAACATAAAATTCGCTTCAATTTTGACAAATTTATGGGAGCTATACGTCGGACACTAAAACCGAAAATACTCTTTTAACTTCGTGAATGAGTATAAAGTAAACTACCATAACAACAACAATAAAACACGTAATGTTGATAAAATTGAAATAAGTATTTTTGCGCTGTTCACGATCAGCCAGTAGCTATATAAGACTTTATTTTTATAGTGTTTTCATTTAGAATTCTAATCACATTTCACAAAAATACAAAAATACCAAATACGACAAACTCTTTTATATTGTTAGACCACAACGATTTTTAAATGCGCTTTTTAGCAAAATGTTTTATTTCCATAAAAAGTTATTAGACCAACTATATACAATTTACTAGTTCCGATTAGTTCCAGTTCTAATTGAACTAGCTTTAGTTTTAGTTTTTTTTAAATAAAACAATTAATTAAATTTAAATTAGTGGAACTATATGTTTTTTAAACATAAATTGAAATATAATTTGTTGCTTGAATTATTTCTTTTTGATTTTATTTCTCTGGTACAAAATTTTTATTTATTAAAAGAAACCTTCAAATGTAATAAAAACCATGAAAATAAATTTTTTTTTTAACCTTAAAAAAATGTTTGAAACTTTTGCGAATTGTAATTTTCATGACAAAATACTTGTATTATTCAATAAGCCCCGACAAACTACGAAAGTTGCATAAGTTTGTAGCATTAAAGAGGAACATCAAGTTTTCTGTACTGCAGTATTGTCTTACTCATCTTTTGTTGCAGTTGATTTAATGCATGTGAAATGATTTAATACTTTATTATTTTATAACCGGCGATTATTTCCCCAGCCGCTCATCGCTAGGCCACCTAAAACTGGTCTGATGGGTTTTTTCACAGGCCCTGTATTCCTCAGTTCATTGTTGTTGTTGTTGATTTAACTAAGCAGCAAAGAAAATTAATAAAAGCATGAACAAAATAACATTGCGATTTTAAAGCCTTAACATAAACTCTGGGCCAGTCTGTCATATAGTCGTATTTTACAGCTTTGCTGCATTATCTGGCCAAATGAGTTATATGCCCAACATATTTACGACTAAAATCACACACAGAGGGAAACGGAAGCTGGCAAATATCATGAAACGCGTACATGTTGTGATTTTAAGTTTCTTGACCCCGTCCGCCCAGGGCCACCCCTTGCTAAAGATGAAAGAGCAGTCCGGGATTAGGCCAGTCAGACGGCACGCGTTGCCTTTTGCCTGAGTCTGCCACATGAATCTCAATGCTGTTGGTGTTTTTAGACAGAAAAAGCGAGTGCGACCACGTACGTCGACTGATTTGTCTCTCTCCAAGTGGCTCAGAGCTCCGTTGCCAGGCACACAATGGCAAAATGACATTTAAAGTTACGACAATATAATTAAGTAGACTTCTGGGAGTTGCCACTGGCAGTACGGGTAGGAAGGAATAATTACATATATATATATATACATGTACACAAGTTCGCATGTATGTGGCAGCATGAAGAGGCATGCAACACTTTTGTGCCACACACACACAGTTCCAGTTCCGTGCCACTCGGACAGTCACGCCTACACATTTAACAAGCTTTATCTTTTTATATGCCCTCTAACAAGAAAACTGCGTAAAGAGGGTAATATCAGCAAACAAAAAATTTTAACTTATATGGGCTATAAGTTCCTTATTATATTTGAACTATTTGATCAACTAAAAAGTTGTTTAAGAAAATTTTGTCTATAATAATTCACGCCATAATGCAGGGTATTTATTAGTCGTACCATTTAAAAAAATTTTCCATTTGCCTTTTGTTCTCTAAAATTGCAGCTAGTCTTTAAATAGTTATCAATCTTGAGCTATCGAGTAAATATTTTGCTTTTAATTGAGTTTTAAATGAAGCCACTGAAAATTTGCATAAGAGCTAGCCTTCATTCTGCTGTTATCCTTTGGTTATCCTTGGACTGAACGTGCACGTCGCACACACCCCATAAAAGACAACATATATCAATCATGCAGGTTGTGAAAGCAACTGCTAAAAGCCATAATTACATGCAAGATTGCATTTTAATTTGATTTCAGACCAACAAAAAAAAGAGTGGGGAAAAATAGATATAGGATGTATACGAAAATTCACCTCTTTATGTGGTTTAACTAGGAATTGGACCATTGTTGGTATCAAAGATAATTATATCGAGTCTATTTAATATTTATTTGTACACATTAAAATGAATCAAAATTCATTATAAATAGTTTTCAATACACTGTTGTATGACTAAGAAAATATATCTTAATATTCGTATTTATCAAGTTTCGTGTTTTCCTGGCTACACCCTCTTAAGTTCTCTCGCGTCCTTATTAATTGCTTTGCCTGTTCCCTTGAATTTGTCTTCTTTATTTTTATTTTTGGTTTTTTCTTGTTTCTTTTGTGCCACACGCAACACGCTTTGGATTTTCCCAACTGTTTTTCCACCACCTGCGGATGGTGGCGTGTGATGAGCCCATGTCCGGGGATCCTGGTTTCCAGCTGCTGCTGATGCGTTTCTAATGTGCAAAATATTAATTATAAAATAATAATTGAATTGTGCTTGGCCGTCTGTCGGCGGTTCTGCGGAAAGGTGAATATCATACACAATCCTGACGGTTATTGTTTAGACATCCTTTACACGCCAAGAGTTCATTAGCAGTTCGAGGAAATAACAAATTGTGCACATCTGTTGGATTTCAGAGATTGAAATTAGCTGCTACGTAGATTACCATTTAATAGCATTACCAAATGAGTCTGATAACAGATTAAATGGAAACTGCAGGTGTACACTAATTAGCAAATAAATTAGTGGAAATTAATATCCTTACGAATAAATATTCATATTTTTTCAGAAAATTCAAAATCAAATTTTTGTTTATTTTATTTTTTACTTATATTTTCTGTTTAAACTTCAGTTAAATAAATGTATATTTCACCATTATTAATGTTTTTTCTAAAGATTTCGACAGTTGAGGTCACATTTTTGACTTGATTTAGGAACTTTGAAGCCGCTTAACCACAAAAAAAAAAGTAAATACGAGAGTTTCTCTAGTTTAGGTTATCCATTAAATTCCAAACTCATTCGTTGCCCTGAACGCACATTAAATTTTAATGTGTTTTTATAAGAGGCCAGAAAATGTGGTCAGTAACCGCAATAATTTTTTGTGGCCTTGGATTCTGGCCAACATTTATTTAAGTTTGCTCAAAACTAAGAAAACTAGCCGCAATGGGCATAAACGAGAAGAAAACTGCGGTTACAATGCCTGTCAATGGCAAGGACCCGGCAGGATATGCAGCTTTCAAGTTCTTAAACCGCAAGAATAATGACTGTGTTGTTACAGTAATACCCTGTAAATAATTTGTATTTGTATTGTTCAACATGTATATACTTGAAAATCGCTAATCTAAAAATGTTATGATAGAAATTATTTATAAATATTTAATGCTTATCAAGAATAAATATACTCTTTTTACTTCTGTATGCCATTACAGGGTATTAAAAGAAACAATGCAAATTGAAATGAATGCCATGTGGCAAAAGTTTTGTGGCAACAACAACACAAAAATTAGAACAACAACAAAGCAACTCAAGTGCAACAATGGACAACATAAATGACAAAAGCAATAACATAATCCTTTTGCTAGCCCCCCCCCCTCCCCATCCACAAAAAACTTTTGCGGTTCAATTTGAAAAGGAAGCACGCACACAATTACACACACACACAATTATACAGAAATGCACACACACACATACACACACACATGGCATAGTAAAATTTTAATTAAACTAATGAAATTGTACGGCTAAGGACATAACTTGCCAAAAAGGATACGAAATGTTCTGACTCTCAATTTGACTAGCAAAATATCTATTTTTTTTTTTTTGCTGTGGGTTCTGATGCGAACATTAAAAATTAACTGGCTGAATAATCGAAACAGTTAAAACGTTAATTTAACACTTAAACAAGCTAAACCGCAGGACAGCCTCAACTGTGTCCTGTTCAACTGTAACTGACGAGATGTGTATGTGTGTGTGCATTCCAATTGGCAGCTTCTGTGTGTCGCATTTAATGCAAGAGAGGAATTCCATTAAACGACAACCACAGGCAGCAAGCCACCAATTCAACCCGAAACCACCCAGCCACGCGGAGGAAACGCATTTGTGGTGCCAAATAAACACGCACACACATACATACACACACACACACACACACACACACACACACACACACCACAACTGACTGCATTGATCCACCCGAAAGGCCTCAACCCTCGCGCTTGTTCCCGCAGCATATTGCAGATGTTTAAACATAAAGCCGGGCAAGCTGGTTGGGGTTGGGGCCTCCAAAGAATCACAACGACTTGCCTGACACGCCCCCCGCACCCACAAACACCCCCACACACACACACACACACACATGTGTGTAATGTACATTACAGTGTGCGCACATAAATTGCAATCGGAATATCAAATTGGCAGCAGGACGAAGCAGGACCACAGCCCTCTCGTTTGTCCTGGGCGTTTGTCGTTCGTGATTTTATCAATTCAATAAAAACCAAATAAAATCAGTGCATTAAAATAACATAAATAAATTGGGTTTAACTTTGTTTTTTTTTCCCTCTCATTTTTTTTTTTTTTTTTTTTTTTTTTTTTTTTTTGGTTTTTTTTTGCGACAAATGTGCGTGTGAGGGAAGTTTTCTGCATTTTTATTTCTCCCCTTTTTCCTTGTTGGTATTTATATATTTTTCATATTTTCTTTTACATTATTTACGCTATTGTGCGTTTTTTATAGTTGACTGGGGCACATGTGAACAGTGCACGTTTTAAGGGCGCCGAAATACTTTAAAGAATTTTATGGGTGAACCAAAAAAATAGATAAGGTTTACATCAGGGCAATGTTTGCAGTTGCAAAAAAAAAAAAACTCTATAGAAATGCTTAAAAATTATTGGCATTTTTAAGCTTCAGAAATATGCAAATCAATTTTATATCGGTTTATGTATTATTTTGATATATTTTTGGGATTCTGTATATTCTTTTCAGGCTACTTATTGTAAACAAATTTATTACAATTTTAATTAAGAAAAAGTTACAATAGAAAAGATTTCAATAACAATGTTTACGGTTGGAAACTGCGGAAAAAACATGTTAAGTCGACTTTTCCCTAACTTAAATAGAAAATGAAACTTAGTGTTACATTCGGAATTTATTTCTTGTATTAAACATATTATTTAAATGTAAAAAGTGTGATTTTATTATTTTCATATATAATTTGTTTTATAAAATTTAATCAATATCCATTTTGTATACAAAAAAAATAAAATTTTTATTCATTTCATTTTTTTCCCCTCTATGCAAATCATTTCGATCTTATTTGATGTCATTATTTTATTGGCTGCCCTCTCAACATTTATCTCTATACAAATCTGTCTATAAAGAACAATCATTAAGGAAACTGACCCATCAATTTGATGTGCCTGCTGATGAGCCCAAAACGTAATTCCTCTACAACCACCCGTATAAAACAGCCTAATTAACTCATTAGACAATGTCACCGTGTCCCAGATGGGTCAGAATGAAAAAAAAAAAGAAAAAAACAGCAGACTGAGAATGTTAAATGTGCAACATTTACACACTCATTTGTTGACAAACAAATTACACGAAGGATTTGCTGCAAATTACGCGCCATTTTTCAACACTTTTCTTTCAAATCCGGGCAAACAAAAAACACAAAAAAAAACAAAGCGAAGACCCCAAAAAATACCGTTAGATACCCAATTCGGTTCAATGTGTACATATGTCCCCATGAAATTTAATTTAATCAAAGGGCAGCAGGAGCAGGAACTGAGGCGGCAGGCAGCACAAATCAATCTCCAGGCAGATGTGAAAAAGGGATGTGGATCGTGGAGGGGGGAGGGGGGAGGCGTTGCCAAATGAAATTGCTTTAAGCAGCGCAGCACAACGCACTTTGTGTCCCAGTGTCCCTTGTCCCTTGTCGCTTGTCCGTTGTTCTCCCTTGGCCGTTGTCCTTATCCAGTGTCCTTTTGGCCCATTGCTGATTGTCTGACCGTAACTTGTTTGCTCGCCTTTAATTTCATTTGCGCGCCGCCGCCGCTGCCAATATCCTTGCTGGTCTTTAAGGCTGCGCAGCTGCAAAGAGAAGATGCCAACTGGAGTTTGATTTCGCTTGCATCGTCCTTTTGTTTGCTCCCCTCTTCCTATTCTTGTTTTTTTTTTTTTTGTGCTTTAATTTACATGCTTGAATTGTCCTTGTAGCATTTAGCAATTTCGATTGTCCTGCTGCTGGACCAGCCCTTTTTGGCTGCTCGTGATTTATGCATATATGGTAAGCACCCAATGACATTAGCTTATGTTGAACTCCAGATTAATCTACATTATAAGCATTAAGTGTAGATTTTCGTTGTGCAGCAACCAAATACAAAAATTGTCAAGCGATGGATAATAAAATTTTAATTGGAAGCTTTCAAAGCACATGAAAGCTCGAAAGCACGAATACTAAATATGAATAAACCTTTAAGTTTAAATTATAATTAAATGTATAAAAGCTTTAGCCAACAGCAAGAAACTTTTTCTTCTTCTTCTGAAAAAAGCTGTCTAAATAATAGCAAAAATATTGAACTAAGCACATTAAAGCTCTCTTAGAGGCAAAAACTTAATGGTAAGAAAAGTGATTAATTATAATTTTCGTATTTATTTTAAAGTTTAACATAACAGTATTATATAGTAAATAATTAGCTAGTGTCATCAAAGCAAAACCCTATAATCGAACTTTGACCCTGATAAAGGCTCGCAATCCATGTAATTTTTCTCATGGAATTCAAACGCTTCACTGCTTGACTTGGCCGAAAAATGGAACTTTAATTTGCCACGGCTGATTGAATTAGGCGCGCATGATAAGGACGCAGGACGGATATACATATGCGCATAGATATGTGAAAGCGTTTCGCTTTAAGGGCCCTCGAACACACACACATTAGCGATATCTGTGGGGCGACAACGACCCTTCAGACGGCCATAATAAATGGCGTCGCGACAGTTTCCTTTTAACAATACTTTGTGTATCCGGTATTAAGAACCATCGTCTGGCTTGTAGCTAACGACAAGCAACACAAAACACCTGCGTCCACTCTCAGCAATAGAAACGAGGGGGGGACGACGGTTGGGCTGGGGGAGGGGCATCGAGACGCGGCAACTGCACGCCACATAAATTCCAATGGTTTCGGCGGCATCGCCCACTTTCGGCGTGGCTTACAAGTTGGCAAATTTGTGAAAATTACTTTTTGTTTATTGTGCTGACCCCCCCCCCCCCCCCCCCCCCCCCCCCCCCCCCCCCCCCCCCCACACACACACACACACCACTCTCATATTTTCACCCAGCTTCTGCCCAGCAATAACATTGAGTTGTTCGCGCTGCGGTTTGAAGCCTGAAAATATATATATAGTGTGTTTCTCAAAAATGTTTAACATAACTAACAAAATTTTTTGTCTGAAAGACATAAATGTTTTGATTTTGAATTTTATGAAAAAACATTAATATTGTTTTAAATATCATTTCATTTAAATTCTTAAAAAAAACATTCTAGTACTAATATATAATTAAAGTAAAATAAAATATATAAAGTTAAGCGTGCAGAGTATCGCCTAGTCGAATATTTACCACAAAAGATCTCCTTTTTTTAGCCATGTTGTTTTAATAATTTGCTCCACCTACATGGCTCGTAAATCTACACTAAAGTGTGTGTGTGTGTGTGTGTGTGTGTATTGTCGTTGTCGTTGTCGTTGTCCTTTGCCAAAAACACGCCCCACGCAATAGCAAAAGCAGCGTACAAACAATTGTTGTTTTCACACCATAATCATAAAAGGTACAAGCATAATTATTATTTTTATGTCCTGGCACTTATTGTAAAGCAGCAAATTGCCTGCCTCGGACCAACATGAGCATAAATATGCACGAGCAGACAACCGGGTCCGGGAAAGCCGGAAATGCGCTCTTTATATGAACTGAGATAACAGCCGCAAAAAAATAAATAAATATAAAAAAGCAACACAAGGAAAAAACTGACCAGGAGAAATGTAATTTTTGTGTTGTCGCAAGGCTAGTGAATATTTACGGTGTTCCACAAAAGCAAACGCAAAAAAAAATAATGGAAGAATAACACTTTTTTATCCCATTATTTTTTCGTGGGAACTTCTTCACAAATAACAGAGATTAAGTTGAAAATATAAGAACTTCAACTACATTTGTGCAATGTGAATTAAATTTAAAAAAACAAAAAAAGCTTTTTGAATTGTAAATTTTTCGATTTAAGTACAAGTAAAATAAATGAAATCTTAAGCCTTTTAGCAGCTGCATAAATTTTGATAGCATCAGTTTAAACGCTCCCTTTTTTAAAGGCTGAAAGCCAAACAAATAAAAAATAAAAAAAAGAGGTTGCCAACAAATGTCGGCGCTTAGAGAATCAGTCAATTGTGCAGGTAAATGGACTGCAAGCGACGTTTCGAGACCCCAAACAAAAAGTATAAAAGAAGCAGAAGTGAAACACAACGCAAATGTCCAGGGTTGAAGTTGGAAATGTTTCACAAGCAATTGCACAAGCGACAGGACCAAAAAGGACCCATTCAATTTCCGAAAGGGTTACCCAAGCGCGCGGTCAGACTTAATCACTTTTTTCGACAGCCTTTCGATTCCCAATCCTTTTAAATGCCACCAATCTGAATTTATTAGCTGCACGTGATAGTTGCTAAAGAGCCCAAAAGGTGCAGCAAATAAAAATTAAATGCGGACACCAAAAAAAAAAGAAAAAAACATTATCCACGACCCGAGGCATTTTTAATGCTAATTTATAGCGTGCGCACTCACATGTGGCAAGGCTTCTGGGGCACCCTCGACTTATTTATGAGCTGCAGAAATATGTATTTATTCGCTCTTTTTTTTAACATTTAGCATTTTCTTTTTTTGGATTTGCAAATCGGTGTGGGAATTACATGAAAAGTTTGCATGGGCCTGGCAAGCGACAGCGGAAAACCCATTTTAATTAGTGAAAATTCCCACGGCACGTATACGTAATATTTTGCTAAACGGAATCCTTTTCATATACAATTCAATATAGCTGCCGGGTATGTGAACTTTTTTAGAGGATAAGTAGCGCTGCAAATATTTAATTATTTACGCAAATGTGCGCAAGCAGTGAGCGAAAATTATTTATTCTTGCTCAAAGCCCCGGAAACAGGTATATTATGAAAAATATTTTAAGTACATCAAAAATAATATTTATTACAAAAAAACGGAAACAATACTCATAAATTATTTTTGTACTGAAAACAATGTTAACATTCTTCAATTTAATTTTATAATAGGTGAAAGAATTAGTATAAAAAAATATAATAGACGAAACTTTGAAATTTTTATTTGTTAAAGCTTTGTTATATTCTTTAAAATTTGACTTATGATAGGTCAAACAATTAATCAAAAAAAAAAAAAAACAAATAGCGGAAACTTTAAATATTTGTCTTTATTTGTTAAAGTATTTTTTATTTTAATTTTATTATTTTCTTAAAATTTGTTCCGTTTTAATGTGAATACAAAAATCCCGTATTTCTGTAACTAAGATATCACAAAAAAAATTTAGTCTAAACTGATTTTCAAGTATTTATACAAATAAATCATTAAAAACTGCAATTATTTTTACAGAAATAAAAAGGCCTTTATTATGTCCAAGTCTTTTCTGTCTGTATATCACTTCTAGTGATATTTAAGCTTCGCCTTTAGTGTCTTCTTCTTTTCAGATCTCTTTTGTCTGCCAAAATCACAAAGCTAAAAGCAAGCTGAAATTATGACAAAACTTTTTAGCAGTTTAACAATAAAAAGCAAATGGCGCTAGATAGAACTTGCGCACACTGCCACGCCCACCAAAAGCACACGCACACACGCACACACACACACACACACATAGACAACCGCACATTAGTAGTTAGTGCAAGCAGGCGGCTTCAAACTTTTGAATAAATACAATATATATGGAAGGGGCAAGGGGGGTTGAGGTTGAGGTATGTTTTTTGGGGTTGGGGCGCCTCCCCGGGCGCCACTTTAGACAATGAACCGTGTAATGCTAAATATCGCGCTGGCAACCGCAGCCAGCCGTTGCCTGTTTGGATGGTTATTTTGGAGTGTGGGCGTGGCAGCATGCAGCATAATTTCGTGCGCGGTTTGGCAACAATTGCTTTCATTAGAATTTTTTGATGCTGTTGCTGCTGCTGTTGTTGCTGCTGCTGCTGGTCGGAGATGATGATGCGCCACCTTGGAGAAAACCCCTTGATGTTGCTGCTGCTGTTATATCGTGTCCTGCGGCCGCAGATACATTATCTGAAATTTGCATAAAATAAATAAATTAAATATGCCAGACATGCGGTGCGCCGTCGGTCGGCTGTTAGCCTGGTCGACTGCCTGGCCTGTCAGTTAGCCCGGTTCCCGGCTCGACTCGAACTCAAAGTTTCCATTTTATTATCACACGAGCGTGGGACTCAGCCGGCCATTAAGTGCGAGCGAGAGAGATAGCGAGAACCAATATTTCCCCAAGCAGCAGCAGCATTTTTGAAGTTGGCCAGCAGCAGGCGATCTGTTGGCTTGTGGCTGGCAACATTTGGTGGTGGCACAGGATGCGCTACGTTGCGTTTGCTTGTCATGCTCCGTTGCCTGATTTTTGTGCTGTCGCGTCCTTCGTCCTGCGCTTCATGCACGACTTGCTGCTGTTGCTGCTGCTGCTGCTGTTGCTGCCACTTTTTAGGGGCACATGGCTGCCCGCTACGAAATTGGTTCGTTTGTTTGTGCCGTGGGGCATTTCACTGGTCGCCGGCGGGCACTTAAATTTTCTGCATGGCCCCCTTTTGATCATTGTTGTTGTTGTTGCTGTTGCTTGTTTGTTGGTTGTTGGTTGGTATTGCCACCGCCTGTTGTAGTTCAATTTGTGCGATGCGGCTTAATGAAATTTAGTTGTTAGTTGCTGCACGTTTGCGTTGCATCCACAGATGCCTGATAGATGTGTGACCCAATCTGGCCGGCACAACGGTGCGTATACGCTACATAAACGCTATTGATGTGGCCAAGTCTGCTGTGCCAATAGAGTTAAGCCATATTGCAGTGGCTTCGCGGGTTAGCACCGTACCACGGGTCGTATGAAGAATGCGTATTTGTGGCATCATTTGGAAATTTCTCTAATAAAGTGCTGAATAACATGTGACGTGAATGTTGGGTGAGGTTCTGTGATTATTATGATGAATGATGAAAGGGCGTTGAATTTATTTATTTTTTTTAGTGTATTTTCGGAAATAAATATTAAACTCCATTTTTAAGAGGGATAAAAATCAAGTAAATTAATATTATTATTTTTAAAGTGCTATATACATTATATACAAATCAAATATTAGAAAAATAAATTTTAAAAATTAATTTTAAGTCTTATTTCAAAAAGAGTAAAACAAGCAAAAAAAAATCACATTACATCCTTTATTAAAATCAGCTCATTATCAACTTGAAGGCAATAATTCATTCATAAGGAAAACAATTTTTTTGTGTTTGTTTTTGAGTCTCTCTAAATATTACTGGGATAAACATAATATGTAAATTAGCTTTTATTTTTCGTAATATATGTCCTGGCATTCCATTTATGTCAACACCTTGACAAGCTCCGACTGTCACCAGCAAATTTCCACTTACCTTGTTGGCATTTTTGGTGCCCTCAAAAATTTCATTACGTCTGTCATAAATAAAAAAAAAAAAAAAAAAAAAAAAAAAACCCCCCCCCCCCCCCCCCCCCCCGTACGACCCGTCTTTTCTGTAAAATATCTAGACATGCTAGCTGAGGGTTTATCGGGAGCGAAACATCTGCCTTTTGTAAAATATTAAATAAAGCAATCAAATAAATCTTCCAACATGCCTCATTTATTGCAGATTACCATGCCACGGCTCCAGACTCTGGCTGAGACTCTTGTGGATGCCACTGCATGTGGCACAATGCAGCCCCTCCCACCATCTCTGCTGTACGCACGTACGGGCTGGGGCACTATCATTACCACGCCCCCTGGGCAGCTGCTACCCCGCAGCCATGCGCAGCACTTGAAATCAGCAGGCTGTCGAGGGGTGCGGGGGGATGGGGGGCGGGTTACTTTTTGGTTCGGTAAGTGAACCTTCAATTATATAAAACGAGCACTGAGAGCGCAGATTATCTCATTAAAGGCACGCCTAAAAGCATGCAACATTTTTTTAAAATTCCGCTCACACGCACAGTGTGCAGAATCAAGAACAGAACAGGGGTAGGGACAGGGGTGGTGGCAGGGGTTAGAGCCTAGTGAAGTTAGTTGTTCGACTGCGAAACTAAAATCGAAAGCGTCGCGACTTTTGGCCATTTTGTGTCTGTGGAAAAGTGAAAGCGTCTCGCGACGTTGCGCGACACATTCAACATTTTCTTTGCTCGCATTTTCATTTTCACACACACGGACACACACACACACATATATATATATATAGCCCAGTCCAACACTTTCCTTTGCTCACACTTTCGCTTTGGTCGTCTTGCGCTTCTGGTCTATAAATTTATATATGGCCAAGGAATGCGTGTTTAATGGCCAACAATGTGCGTATGTCTCTGCCACAACTTAAAGCACGTGCTCGCTGTTAGTGTGTGTGTGTGTGGGTGTGTGTGGCAATTGTTCGCCCAGGCATAGCGCCATTTATTATGCTTCAAATTTTTCGGCTGCTGGAATTTTACGCCGCTCTGCGAATGCCATTTTAGAAGATGTTTTATGTGTGTGTTGACATTTTTATTGCGGCAACATGTGTCGAAATTCGTTGGCCCACACCCACACCCTCCCCCCCCCCCCCCAGCGCCACATGGCTGCAGTCTGTCTGTCTGTCTGTTAGTGTTTGTCGTAGTTGTTGTTTGGATTGTGGAATGTGCGAATGCGGTTTACATTCTACTTAACAGTCGAGCGCAGCCAGCAAGAGTTAAATGTGGCTGGAGAGGGGAGGGGGGAAGAGGCCGCGGGGCAGGCATTTGTGTGGGATTTGTGCCAGGATTAACAGCATGACATTTAAAGAAGCAAGCGTGAGGCTTGCTCAACTTGAGGTTCAGTTAATGGTTAAACTGTTTTCGCTTCTTTGGAATAGTAATTGAAATATTTTAATAAGTACAAAAAAATACTTTTATATATGTTTATGTTAGGTGGGTCGTATTTTTAGATGTTGGATCAGGCATAAATAGTTATTAAATAATTATTTTAAAATTGTTCAAAAACTAATTTATAATAATTTATAATATATATTTGTTCCCAAAATAAATAATATCTGAATAGATGCAACTCAATTATATTTGTATCTATTTTGTTTTAATTATTTTATATATTTTTTTGTATATCCGGTCTTAGTTAATTGTTCTTTTAATAACTACAAACTTTTCTACAAACTTTTTCATAAAAATAAAATTCCCTTTACATGCTTTAGATAGAAAATAGAACCAATTGACAGAAACTTCAATTTTTTTTATGATACTTACCTTTATCCAAACAAATAAGGAATTCTTAACCAAAAAATTTATGTAATATATTAGTTTAGTCAGATTATTTTTAGTGCACTTAAACGATAATAAATATTTTATAATAAATATATATATATGTAAATGCATGACCAGCATAAATCCCTATATACTGCCATAAAGTGTCGCATAAATAAACAAAAAAAAGCTCTACACGCAACGCCCAAATGCATCAATTTTGATTAGCTGACCATCAGCAAAAAGCAAAAATAAAAAGAAGAAGCTGTTGTTGAGAAAAATAGCTAAGCATAGGTATTCAGATTCAGGATTCCAGGCGCCCCCCCGAGAGCACAATTACAATTAAACGGGGAGCTCAACGCGACATCGTTTATCACAACGAAAATCCAGTGGACAGAAAACCGAAGCAACGCTTTGGAGCAGCTTCATTACGAGCGATTAGATTTGATTGTGGGGACCAAAAAGAAAATGGCTCAAAATACATATACAGCAAATCGAGTGCCATAACTCACGCCACAGGCTCTGTATATAAGGAGTGCCAGCGAAATTAAGGAAACAAAGCACAACTACACGAGAGCGTAATAAAATCATAATCGTCGGATCAACACAGTCATCAGCGATGTCACAGCACAGCTCCTAGAAGGAGAACAGTATAGCTATAGCTATGGCGAAACTCAACGGTAATTACAGTAATAATTCAAAAGAGATTTGGCCGCAACCGAAAAAATATCCTGTACAGGAGACAATGAAAGCGACGTTGCAATGCGGCCCCCGACTCGAAAGTGGCAATTGCCACAGGAACGACAACGACAACGACGAGACTAGAAAGCAGCCAGCGTGACTTCTAACCAGACCAGGCCAGGCCAGACCAGACCATCCATACCACCCACTGATGTGCAGCTTCCGGTTCTCAGCGACGCACAGGTGCAGGCTAAGCGAGAGTGAGAAAGAGAGAGAGAGGGTGTGAGAGAGCCATAAAAACTTCAGGCAGCGTGATGATGAAAAATGCGACAATGAAAATAATGCCCGGCACACGCACACCCACCCAAACACACACACACACACACACACACAGCTGCAATCAGGCAGCCCACACAGACGTCCAGATGTAAGGAAGCCCCAAGCACTTAAAGACTGGCAAAGGTATCGCACTGGGTGCGAAAAAGTTTAAGTGGCAACACAAAATCCATGGATTTACTTTTATGCAGCCAGCCAGAGAGAGAGAGACAGCTCCTTGGTCCTTGGTCCTTGGCCATTGGCAGTGCAATTGGAGGCGTTGAAACTTTTTGACTCCCTTTATGACTTTTGGCGCGTCAAGTTGTTGAAAGTGTCAATATTGCGTTCAGGCATCACGTGCCCGCACCTGGCAGCCAACCCCAACCCCGAATCCCGGATCCCAACCCCAATCCCAACCCCCTAACCTCGACTCGTATCCAGCTGTCAGCTGTTGGCGCTTTGGCTGTCCGGGATTAGTGACGCGTACGTTTTTCGGGCCACTTTAGCTACTTATGTACCGTTGTGCACTCTAAAACGCAATACGAAACTTTTTCCGGACGGAGGAACGGGCACGGAACTGCAGTCATGGGGTTCGCATGCGAAAATGGATACGTTCAAAGCGGAGGGGTTGGGGGGACATCAGCAACAATCAAGGGGGCTCTAGACAAAAGACTAGCAAAAAAAAACCGGAGAAAAAAGGAAAAGAGAAAAAATAACGTTGGCGCAAATGATACCAATAAACAAATCCCATTATACACGGCGTATCAGCTTTTCGTTGATACTACGTGATATGACTAGCAACACATCCAAATAGATGGAAAGCAACACAACAACAACAAGGGAGAGAGAGAGAGAGTGCCAAAATGTTGCTGCAGTATTTTTTTTTTTTGATAGGTTGTCCTTTTTCGCAAAGCTAAAAAACAGCAATGCAATTTGAAAATCATATTTTACTACATTTTAAAACGAACTTAATGGCACACAAGTTGAGCGTATCTGATAAATCTCGATGAGAGAGGTTTTTAAAAGCCCTAAATGAATTTTATAAACGCTAATTGTATTTAGTTTTAAATGTACATTTTAAAAACTATGAGTTATCAGTTTTAACAGTTACTTTCTCTCAGTCTTTTCTTTTTTACTTTCTTTATGAATTTTTAATTTTTTTTTTTTGTTTTTTTTTTGTTTGCATAATTTTATGGTGGTAAGCAACCAAAAAACTCACTGATTTTTCTCAAGCTTATGAAACATGTTGTTCATAAGGCACGGATGCCTTAGAAAACCATAAAATATACATAATTAAAAACAAAAAAATTTAATTTTGATTACAATTAAATATTCAATTTATAATTCTCAGGTACTCTTATTCTAGCTCCCTCTGTCTCTCTCTCTCCTTCCCTCGCTCTCTCTCTCCCTCTCTCTCTAGATTTCCATCTCTTTCTATTAATATCTCACTTCCATCTTTGTTAAAATCGCATATTGAAATTTAACAGGCTATTTATCATTTTTCTTTAAGACTTAACATGTTAAATAAATTGCAGCGAGAACTTTTAAGAGCTGCAAAGCAAAGTTGCAACAGCTTGCAATATACTCACATTTTTTTTTTGTGCAGTGCATTTGCAAATTTTGCGAAGCGACTTTGCGAAACCAATTTTAAGTCCATTTCGAGCCTGCTCCTAACTAATAGAATCAGCTTTGCACTTAAGCCACTTTGTGTACATAAATGTGATGTAAGAAGAAGAAAAAAAAAATTTAGGTTGAGAAAGTAAAAAGCGTAGCGGGTAGTATTAGCCAAAAGGCAAGTTGCTTTTTAATGAACTATGCATTAAAAATATGTGCACAAACTAAGAGCATTCATTAAAAAAGTTTTTGCTTTAAATAAAGACTAAAGAGCATGATGTAGAGTCAAAGACGTGCAGTTAGCCCGGCCTTTACCAGTTTGAAGAGTGTGAGAGGTAGAGAGGGAGAGAGGGAGAGAGGGAGAGAGGGAGAGAGGGAGAGAGGGAGAGAGGGAGAGGGGGGAGGCAGCCAGTTACAGCCGTCGCCGACGCTGCCACTAAATCCCAAGTAAAAGCTGCAAAACTTTGCGACTTTGGGCCATTCATCTTACAACTAATTTCTGAGTGGACGCACGCACAAAACCAAAAGCTGCTCTCAAGTGCTGCAAACCGAACCAAACTTGAACCGAAAGGAACGGAACGGACCGGAACGAACCGCATCGCATCATGTCGCACCGCATTTAAGTGCTTAAATAATTTTCTTTGTCTTGACCAGGCCAGGAAAACACTCAAGTTAGTGGCCATTTCCGTTAACGCTTGCCCAAATATTATTTCAGCTAAATAGAACTTGGCCCCTTTAATGAGATTTAACGGTAAGCAAAAAACAACAAACGCAGGTATCTATCTATCTATCTGATATCTCTGGTCAGCTGCTTCTGCTGGCGACTTTACAACTTCTTCAGTTTCTTGTGTCCAAACTTTGGGCTGATTAAACGTTCTGCCAACTCTTAAGCCAGGCAGTATCTTAAAAAGGTCACCCCCTTCACACACACACACACACACACACACACACACACACACGAAACGAATGGAAAAACTTTAAAATCAGCAAAGCCCGTTATCTAATTGCTTTGAAAAAGTTTCCGGTCTGCCATTGAAACTCAATGCAAAAGTCACTTTCGGGTTGTGGCCTCAACTTTTGCATTCTAAATTTGACATCGACTCAAACCAAGACAATATATATATAAATATATATATGACAGACTCTGTCATACATTGTATTTAAGCTGATAAGCAGCAGATAACTGTGGAAAATTTAAAAAGAAAACAAAGCAAGAGCAACATAATCCAATTTTCTTAAAACTTTGTCGAAGTTAAAATGATTTTGATGCAAAACGCATTTTTTAGTTTGAAATTTTAATTAAATTTGTTACATCTTTGAAACTGAATTTAACTTCACATATTTCCAAACGAGATTTTAACAGATTGTCCAAATTTTATAAAATTACAAAATATATTTTTTAATTTGTCATCTTATATGACATAAAAAAGACCAAAAATTTATTAAAAATTTAAATTATTTGATCTTTAAATACATTAAATGCAATATCTACTATTATTTTTGTTCTTTATAAGTATTTTCGGCATTTAAATTTAACACATTTATAAACATACCTTCATTTTGTTTTTTTTTCTTAATTTTTGTTTATTTCAAATTAAATTCATGTTCACAGATTTTGTTTGAGCTTTTGGCCTCAGGGATTTTATGCCAAAAATTTGGCAAGTTGCCAAGACAAGACCAAAAACCAGAAGGTAAGCGCTAAGAAGAAGAAGAAGCAGCAGCTAAGACCTTGTAAAGTAAAATGCAAAACCAGCCGAAATGTAATTTCAATTAAAATATTTACAAACGCCTTGGCAGCAGGAACACAAACAAGATATGGTAACAGCGTCAAAGGGCGCGATCCTAAGGCCAAGGCTTATGTATAGATGGGGAAGGGTGCAAGGGGGGTGGGGAGAGCAGGGACTTAAGCACGGATGAGAATGCTTTTCATAAAAATTTCAGCAAGTTTATAACAAAGCGCAACGGGGTTGCATGATAACAACAATAACTCTGAAGTATACGTATGAAAAAGGCAAAAAAAAGTGTGTATGTGTGTGTGTGTGTGTGTGGGTTGTGTGTAGAAGCTGAGAGCGTGCCCCATGCGGCTTTTATTGATTAAACTTGAAGTTGCACGCACTGCGAGCGGTCGTTTGTTTTGCCAAGAAGTTTCTTAATTTTCTTGTAATTTCCTTTACGCAGCTGGAATTTCTATCTGCGAATTTATGAGCAGCGCGAAACTATTTTTATTAGATTTAAAAAGATTTTATATATATATAAATATATATATATATATATATTTCCTATACTTATGTTGAGGGGAAATCTTTTGCAGTAATTTTCTCTAACAATTTTAATCGCATTTGCGAGGCACTGAGCAAAATAATAACAACAATGTTACCAGCAGCCGCTGCCCTCCACCTTCCCTCCTTCTTCCTTTGCCTTGGCAGCCAATGGAACCCAGGAATCTGGAGATCCTTGGGCCCTCGCAATGACGCAGCGGCTGCTCATTACTGAATTATTCGTGCGTAAGAATGTTGTTGCAGGCGGCATTTTCAATTTTCCAAGACAATGTTAATTTATTATGAATTTAGCAATTCGTGTGCAAATAAATACAGAAGAGAATACACACATACAAACATATACAAATATACAGATTTCATTATCTTTACATATAAATTTAAGAGAACAAAACAATGAAAATGTCAATTGAACTTTTGCATTGCATACTTTTTGGGATGGGCTGAAAATATTTTTGCGGAAAATTAATGATTTATGTACTTTATGTCCAGTAATTTTAAATTTACAACAGAGTATATCAGGCCTATAAAATGTTATATGAGACTAGATATTAGAAAAAAAAATAAACATAAATGGCTTTAATCTACAAATATTACACTAAAAACATACTGTTTGGAAAATACAAAGCACTTTAATATTAAATTATTTTTTAAATAAATTCTTCAGTTTGTGTATGCGTATATATCACCATTTAGAGAAAAATTGGTTTGTTTTTTATTCAGAATTAAATATTAAACTTTTGGTGTATTATAGTAATTATATTTTAAAGTGATAACAGCTGTGCTTACAACTTAATTGGCTTCTCAGGAGCAAATTATGACATAGAGCATCTTCAAATTGAAGAGGAATATTTAACCAAAAGAATTCCAATTTGCTATTAAGCTGTGCTTTGGAAGGGGAGTAGCCCCGAGTCTGTCACTCGTGCTGAATTTTTATTGCTTGATTTAATTATTAATGCGACCTGCAGATGTCACGAACACAGAGCACGCCGCGACAGCTCCCGTTCTCCGCTCATGCTTAGATATTCTTAACCCTATCGTGCGGCACATTTTGATGCGTAAAAACAAAAATTTCGGCTGGCTGGCCCGGTAAAGGTTCATTGAAGCATCAACGGATGGCATTTTTTATTATTTATTTCGGCCAAGTTTCGTAGGCAAAATTACTTCTAGCCAAAATGTAGATACCATGTCCAAATGCCTTGCCAGACCACGCCAAAAAAAAAAGAAAAGAAAAATAATAAAAAATTCATAATGAAATATTTATGGCCATAAAGCAATGCGGCTTGAGTTTTCCATCATCATCGAAAAAGGGTCGCTCAAAGCTTTTGGTCGGGGTCAGCTCTGCCTGGGTCTGGGAGTTGTGCTATAAACGGAAGTCAACGCAGCTGTCTGGAAAAGATTACGATAAGAGACATGTTTTTTTCCTCCCTTGGTCTTTCACTGCGACTGCTGCAAAGAAAGGTGTAAAAGTAGTTGCTGGAAGCTAGTTTTGTGAATGTTTTTATAGACACCGAAATGGCTGTGGAATAAAACATGAGGTTATAGAATTGCAATGATTTTCGTAAATGTTTTTTGGTACATATTTCTTAGCATAAAAATATTATACAAATGTTGACTATATTCGACTTGCGAGAAAATTTATGCTTGTATATATTTTAATGCATATTTTTTTAATGCTAATATTATTATATTTTTTTGACTTGTAGAATATATATAAACTATATTAAAAATCGCTATTTTTTTTTTATTTTTTTAATTTTTCTTAATTTAACCAAAAGTTAATTAATTATTAATGTAACAATTTGTTTATAAGGTCTTGAAAAACAATTAAGTATGTAATTAAACGAAAATATATATATTTTAAAAGCTAAGCTCTTTTCTCATGTTTCCTTGCCCGCTTACAAAGCTTAAACCACACTTTAAAATATACTCCAAAACCACTCCATACTTAGCCAAGGCAATAAATAGATTTTCATTCGCATCTTAGAGGCCTTGCGAACAGTTCGCATTAGGCTCGCCCATAAAGTGCGGAGACCCAAAACAGTTTACATAACTCATTAAAATGGAGGAGGAGGCCGCCAGTAAATACAATAAATATGCAACTAAATCAGGCTTAAATGTGCTTAACAATTTTGAACAATAACATGTAACCACAAGTGCAAAAATGCCAGAAAGGCACTTCAGACGCCTTTAACGAGCCCCTGCCTAAACACGCTCCAGACATGCCCAAGAGTCCGGAGACCGGAGTCCGGAGACCGTCCTGGTTTTGGGGCTCTTTTTGGGGGCCATATGTCAGGGTCGAGAAATATAACGCACACAAAAAGTGCTCATTACGACGGACGTTGGCAAAAAAGGTTTTGTGGAAATAAATTTGCACCTTAACGCCTTTAAATGCGCAACACACACACACAAACACACACACACAGACAGAAAGGTGTAGAACATGGTGTTGCCAATTACCCGGAAGTATGCGAAAAGCTTATGCGATAAATTCAACAAAGTGCCAAAAAGGTATGCATCGAGTGTAGCAGAGAGAAAGCTCCTCCTATCCGAAAGGAATAAAATGAAAATAAACCGTGCGACCCGCAAAAGTCTAAGGACTTTCAAGGTGCGCAGACAAAAACCGAAAAATGTTCCAGCATTCAACTGAATGCTGGTCGTCTGGGCTGCTGCTGCTGCTTCAGTTGCTGCTACTGCTGCTGCTGTTGCTATTCTGTGGCTTCCAAGTCGGTCTGGCATCTTTGTTGGCTCCCACACAACTCCGACTACGTGGCCAACACCTGCGTCCAGCAGACGCCATTGAAATGGAAAGGGCAAACACAACAGCACGTACGTGTGTGTGTGTGTGTGTGTGTGTGTGTGTGTGTGGTTGTGCACACTTACGGCTGCCATATTGAAGGTTAAGTTTTGAGCAGAAGCTTTAATATAAAAAAAAATAAATATGTGATGCGAACTGTTTCAGCTGCTGTTGTGCGCTCTTCTACCTCAATCATAAAGGCTATAGTTTAAGGCGGACAGAAGCCCAAGCTCGATTGCATCTTAAGGGGATTTCATTAAAATTTACAATCTGCAGAGGCCTCGCTCGCTCTCCGTATACCTCGTTATAGCGTAGCTGGCATTAAGGAACGCCCATAAAATATTACTCATGGCATACTTGTGTATGGCCACTTTGCCGCTTTCGCCGGCTGTTTTGGATGAACCAAAGCGTGAAATATGATTGTAATGCGCTACAAGTGAAATTGAAGGGCATATTAGCTGGAGACGGAATATTAAACTCAAAGGTGTGCGAAAATTTGTAAATATAAAATATTATTTCTAACCAAATTTTAGTATAAATAAGATTTGATTTATTATTAATTTTTAAGATATAGAAACATTTGAATACTCTTCTTATGTTTTAATTTTATACACAAAAAAAAATATTTTAATTATAAATATTGGTATTAAAATTGAAGTTACCATTCATTAGTAATAATTATTCTTACTTTGTAAAATATAGCAGCATTTCAATATTTTTATTATGTTTTAATATTTTATACAAAATAAATACGCTCATTGTAAATATAAATGTTTCTAAATATATAAATATTTTTGATTGAGAATATTTTTTTGTTGATTTTTTTTTAAATTATAAATATTTGTATTTTTAACATATTTCTAAATATATAAATATATAAATAAATATTTATTTATTGATTTACCAAACTCTTAAATTTATTTATATTCATTTTCACTATTTTTATTTCTGAATATCTTATTTTAAAATTTCTTTCTCTTCACTATCATATTTTCTACCATGTGCTTCAACACCTCTTAACCTGATAATGCCAAGCCCCCTTCCCGGATAGGGCACCTGTGCAGCTCTCTAAGCCAACCGCACGCCGCGCTTTATTACCCGAACATCATTTCATGCTAACGTAAGCGCAAATTTTGTACACAGGCCGCGACCAGATTCACATACACGCGCCCCTTTACGCCTCCTCCCCCTCCCGACCACTTGCCTACCCTCTTGGCGGCACTCTACGACGCGTCTTGAGTAGGTAAACAAGTGTAGCTTTCGAAAAATGGGCAATCAACTTGAAATGGTAGAGAGACCCACCTGTCCGCCCAACTGTGCAACAGACGCTTTTCCCGCTTTTCCCGCATTTTCCTCCCCCTTAACCCAAAATCTACAGTTTGTTCAGGTTTTTGTCCTGTCTTGTTACTTTTTAATACTTTTTATGATTATAACAATGTGTAAGGCGCTGTGCAAATACAAAATAACTTGTTTTCATTTACAACAACAAACAGCAACAAAGTTGGAAAAATAATGAAAACCCCACTTGATGTCTGTTTGAGTTTATCCCTTTTTGCCACTTGTGCAGCGGTTTATAGCCCGTTTGAATGTTCTTTGGCTTAGTTTACACTAAACAAGTCCCCAGCAACCCCGAATTCACGGCCATAAGTGTTTTGGCGGGGAGTATAATTTATAATCGAAATATTGCGCATACGCCGCGTGTATTAAGGCAAACGCGCGTGCAAACAGCTCTGGCGGCTTATTATGTATTTTGATAGTCTTTTCGTGTCGTTTGTTGGATTTGTGCTTTCTGCTTTTAATTGTTAACATTTCATTTAAGCCACACACAGAAAAGCACACACCCGCCCGCACACACACACACACACACACACACATGCGCGCTTTGTGGCGCAGAATATTCATTTATCAAAACGTTGCCCGCATTTCGGCGCTTTGTGCCCGACTGGCGCCATCAGCAGCAGAATGTCAGGAACTTAGCTCGACTCCAATCTAAATCGTTATGTGCAGCTACCACACACCCCCTCCCCCGCCCCAACCACCGCACCCCTAAGGCTAAAGCAAGCCATGACGTTTGCGTTTGTCAAAGTTATCTAAATGAAAAATTGACTTTCATACACTCGCTATATATATGTGTGTGTGTGTGTGTGTGTGTGTGTGCAGCTGGGAATCAGCGAGCATTGAGTTGAGTTCAGTTTCCGTTGCGTAGGATTTCGCATTTACGCATTTCCTATTTTAGATGATATTTCATACTTTTCTGCTGACAGCGGCAACAAACCGACCGCTGATGATGATGCGCGTTTATTATTGTTGCTTTATGGCTTTTGCATACTTATATGCATAGTCTGACTGCCAGACTAACCAACTACCCTGCACAACCCCATTCCACTCCATATGTGTGTGTGTGTGTGTGTGTGTGTGCCTTTGGGATTATCAACTCATTGTGCATTTGCTTATGCTGTGGATTGAGTCTCCCATCTTTTTGCAGCGCTCATTTGCCGTCTGTGTCAGTCTGTCGGTCTGTCTGCCTCTCATCCATTCATCCGTTTACCCATTTGGCAGTTTGTCGCTCGGTGTCATTCTGTGTAAGCAGTTCAAAGCTTTAAACTGTTTGCTCTCAACTTAATTGCAGCTATTGGCTTAATAAGATTTATTAGCCATATGCCTTGAACTTCATTATTAAATCTTTGTAAATATTGTGTATATATATCGTATCAATAAATTAACAGTTGAGTATACAATGTTATATAGTAATTATTATTTTTATTTTTTGTACACACATTTTCGTTTTTATTTTATAAAAAGCTTTAAGAGACTATATTAAATGAAAAATAAATAAAATATATCTTTTTAAATTGCTCTGCCAACAAAATCAATTAATTAAACTTAATACCTCTGCACAAATAATGATATATGTACTTGTTATTATTATCGTAAAATCGTTTAAAACGTTTTTTTTTAAATCTAACGACGTCTACGTGTCATATAGTTCTCTCGCTCTAACGCAAGCCTTGTATGACATTTTACAATTCAGCCTAAAATTATGCTGCAAAAATTTGCAGCATCAATCAAATTGCTGATACGCCGCGTAACAAAGGGCAACAAATAAAGGCAAAACAATTGGCCTGCAAAGGGCCATAAAAGCCAGGACATGGGGCGCCAATAAATTGTTTTTTTTTTCTTTTTGTTCGAAGAACAACAAAAATATTGCCAAATAAAATAAATTGAAAAACATTTAGCCGTAGCAGCCATCAATAAGCGCTGACAAAGACGCCGCTGCCAACAGCTGAGACCAGCAAGAACAAAAAAAAAAGAAAAAACTGAAATACAAAATACAAAAAACATTTCGCCCGCAAAGTTCATGACATTACGGAGAACTAATGTTGATATTGGCTCGACCCGACCCCAAAAGCCAAGGGCCAAAACTCCAACACAAACAGAAATAGAATATAAAAATACGGAAAAATAGAAATCATTTTAGCCAACTGCATTTCTGGCAACAGTTTCAATTCGTGTCATATGCTGTTGTCTTGGCAGCTGCTGCGCTTTTGTTTTTGCCTTTTTTATGCCACTTTAAATTAGAGCACATTTCTATGATTGCCTTTTGCGCCGGGCCATAAACTGCGACAGGCGCCACTCCGTTCAATAGTTTTGTTTGTTGGCGACTCGGCAAAATGCCAGTCGAACACTCGAACAGACAACAGACAACCGACAGCGGGCCAACACCAGCGACAGCTGCGATTTCTAAGGCAAACACACACGCCTTCGAGCCTTCTATTTTATCTGTCCTGCAGGGATATGGTAGTGCCCACTTTTGCCGTTTGGCCTATTTTGCCAGGCAACAAATGTCAGTCATTCACATGTGACTGGGTTAAACTTTCAGCTAAGACCCAAGCCGCACAAGTGTCCTTTATGTGCCTAACCCTTTCGATGAAATATGAAAGTGATTAAAGCCAATTTGGAGTGTCCTAGGCAGCAACTTTTGCTATTATGCCACTTGGATTTCTCGATAGGCTTACGGCAGAGCTGAAAAATGTGTTTATTTAGCTGATAAAGTGGGTATTTATCCCATACCCTGTAACCAGTCCTGTTATGAGTAGAAGACAGAAGGAGGCGTCTTTGGCCATAAATAAAATTTATTGTCTACATGTGGAAAACATGACAACCGATTAAAACCGTTTCCCTTTATATCTCCGAGTTTATTTTTAGTGCACTCTAATTTATTATATTTACATATACATTTTGTTGGTTGAACTATAGATTTCGACTGATTTTTAAACTATTGCGTAAGGGATAAAGGCTGATAAAGTATCTTTTATTCACGTATGTCTATCTCTCATATTTGAACTCACATTTAAAATTTTCCCAATTTATTTTAGATGGATACTAAACCATGGCCCAATAACAAATAACAAAAGCTAATCTATTTGCCAATTCAGAACAAAGTTCTCAGATCTCAGTTGAGTTCACTCTCTGACCTTTCTATACCCGTCAATCACGGGTCTAAACCATTTCGTTTATTGAACATTCATCTCGCTCATCTTGCAGACAAGTGAAGTTACAGTAAACACACAAAATGCATTCGCATATGCAACAGTTACATGACCAACCCAACCCGATCCAGCCCAACCCAAATCCATCCACCTTGTAACCCATTTGCCTTGTTGGTTCGATAAACTCGTCATGGAGCTGGCTGACAACGCGGCGCCAATAGCAACAACAACAACAACAACAACAACAACATGAAGAGAAGCGACAACAACAATGTAGATAGAACATTTCCACGGGGCAGTGCATTGGCAAATGCCCAACGGCAAGGAAGCAATCTCTAACTTAATACGGAAAACTTGTAAACGGTAAAGCGAAGCGAAATGGAAAAACTGAAAGCCAAACAGGAGGCAGAGCCGTGCAATAGCAATCCCAATCCCAATCCCAATCCCAATGCCAATCCCTTCAAGCGGCCGATGAATACGCTGCAGAAGCAATGGTATCGTGTGCTCCTTGCCAGGCGCGTGGGCTTCGGGCAGCGGCCGCCGCAGGACGAGAAGGAGCCAACCTAGTGAGTAACGCCGGCAGACGCCTCTCTCTGCCAGATCGAATCAAATTGTGTGAAAATTGCAATTTCCTGTTGATTTAATACATTTCACAATTTCTCACATCAACCAACGAACGAACCAACGAACCCATTACCTGCACCCAATTCGCTTGGGGGCACAGCGCTGACATATGCCATAGACGCTATATGGCCGCATTCCGGCGCTACAACGAGCGTTTCCGCTGGGAAATGGCAATGCACGAGCAGATGCAGCGCTGCGCCATCGACGCGATGCGCGTTCACAGGTGAGAAATTAAAAATTCGATTAGCCTCTGCAAAAGTGTAAGCCAACCAATCCCTTGGGAACTAACCTCTCAACTCATGTGATGTTAATCCGAAATAAAATTCGAATTTAACATAAAATTAAAAATGCATGCTGATCCGATGACTCGAGCTAAATCGATGCCTTAAAATCGATTTTTTAACATACTTAAAATATCGATAATATTTTTTCGATATATTCACACATCCATACCTATTAGCAGTACTCTCATCGATATGGCGATTTCGATATTATATCGATAATATCTATGCAATATGCAAATTTTAAAAAATAACGATATTTAATTCGATATATGTGAAACGCATCCATAAATAATACGAAATATCAGAAAATATTCTCGCCTCTTAAATTACCTTCCCTCTATTTAATTTTCGAAGAACTTAACTGATCAAAATCGATTTTAATCGATATACAATGACAAATGTTATATTTATATTTAGGATATTTATATTAAATTATATTTTCGTTATGATATTCATTGGGAGCTTTTGCCCGATATTGATATCGGAACCCTGTTATCGATAACTAAAATTCGTATCAAACTGCCAAATCAGCTTAGTGCTGCCAAATAAGCTAGAAACAGCCAGGGGGCAACACTTGAGCCCATCCACCTGTCATATATTTAAAAAGAGATTAACTTCCTGACACAATATAACAGAGATGTTAAACTGGCTGTTAACTTTTGAGAGCAGCCAGAAAAAAACGAACTTTCAATATCCATTTCTCTTTAGAACATTCTCCATCACAACGCTTTGGCTGCCATTGCACTCGAAACGGGAAATCAACTCAACGCTGGAAAAGCTGGAAAAGGTTTTGACAGTGAAGGAAAGACGACGCCTCGAGGAGATACTTAAGCGCGGCGAATCGCTGCGCACGCGACGCCTTTAGTAGATCTAATGACCAACGCTCCACGTCCTGATTGCACCATGATGGCAAAGGGAAAAACACTTTCAAGTGCAGCACTTACTGCGACTGCCCCCCTCCCAAATAACCCACCCACCAACAGCCCCCAGTTGGAGTTGAATTCCACTTTGTAGATGGGAAATTGCTGCTGCTGATGCTTTGTCGTAAATATTTAATACAAATAAAAGTGCGACTTTCACTTCATTTAAAGCACAAACCGTGTTGTGTATTCACAATTATCTACCCAGTGGCCCAGCTGCATTTTCGCATTTGCAACCGTTATGCGAAGTACCTAAGAGCCAAAGGACCCTAGACAAGAGGCTAAGTAACATTGTCCTAATTGACAACCAATCTAAGAAAGCAGAATAAAATATAGACTTGAATTTATTCCTAGATATGACTTTTTACTTGGAGTTTACTTTGGGGGAAAATATCAAAAAAATTATTCTTAAAAAAAATAAATTAATTTTAAATACAGAATAAATCTGAAATTCAAGCCATGATCAGTTTTGATAAAATTATGATATTTTAAAATATTTTAAAATCTTTGAAAAATAAATTAAATTTAAATACAGAATAAATCTTAAAATCAAACCATGATCAGTTTTTATAAAGTTATGATATTTTGAAATATTTTAATATCTTTGAGTATAAATATCAAAAAAATGTATTCTTTAAAAAATAAATTAAATTTAAATAACGAATAAACCTAAAATTTAAACCATGATCAGTTTTGATATAGTTATGATATTTTTAAATATTTTAAAATGTATCTATGTCTGAATTCGGAAAATTTTTTTAAAATTTTGATATGAATTTTAAAATAATATTCGACTGCTATCTGAAAAATATCAAAAATCAATTCAAATTTATTAAGAAAACTATTTCAGTTTTGACAAAGTTTTGGTATTTTAAAATCTACCCAGTATGAATTTTGAAACATGTAGTCCATTTTAAAGAAGAAAAATCGACGTCAATCTGAAGGAGCTTCATATGAAAATGATGTTTACGACTTAACCTTGTCCTTATGAAGTCTATCAAGTTGATTTATACCTATAGAACAAAGTTACGACATGTTGCAAATGGATACAAAAAAGAAACCAATGACCCGCCCCAATGATAAATCCCAAAAAGAAAGGCATAAATTTAATGGCAAAATCTGAAAAATGTGCACAAATTAGGGTCTGTCATAGCTGGCATATCTGCACATTACTAACTGTACCGCACCCAAAAAAAAAAAAAAAATAATAAAAATTGAAACTAAATCCAGGCACAGCAAGGAGAACTCCGCCTAGATATACGACCGTGTCTATATACACACATACACGCACACACGACTAGCGTAGAGTTGAGGGGGGGTGAAGGGTTACCGGGCGGGGGGGAAAACATATTTTCATAATGCGCGCAGCTCTGACTGCGGCTGAGAAAAAGTAGTTTCCATTTCCGCAGCTCAGGCGGACATGCAAACAACGTAAATGCGCACAGGGAAAGGCAGAAGAAGCGGCAGCAGCAACAACAAAAAACTTGATTATATTAATTTGAATTAATAACATATTTTCCGGCAGACTTTTCCTCTGGAATGTTGTAAGCAGCTGGGGTTTTTCGGGCAACGAAAAAAAAAACACTCGCAATTTTCTTATTATAATTTGCTTGTCTATGCGCAGTGAGGCACGTTCTGATTTATAATATGCGTAGGTTGAAGGATTTCCACCCAACGGGGGGCTCCTGTTGTTGTTGTTGTTTTAACTTCGAGGTATTTTGCTCCTCATTAATGTGCTCTTAATAGCAAGTTAATTTGCATTGGAATTTAACGGAGAACCTGGCAACTGTTTACAATTTCGGGTTTCAAGTTATGCACAGTAGTACCTCAGTGTAGCGAACGCGTCTTAATTCAGTAATTGATGTTTTTTAAATTCAATTTTACTCGACATTGCATACACTAAAATCAACAATGGTTCGGTTCACGGTTCAAACCAATGTCTTAACTTAAGGTTCACTTTGTCTTTTAATTTTTTAAGGAAACTATTTAATTTGTTATACATAAATATTTTTATTCAATTCACAAAAGAAATTTTTAATTTAATTTATTTTTAGGGTTTCTAAAATATTTATTTTAATATGTTTATTTAAATTAAAACTAATTTTTTTTATTTTTATTTATTTTAAAGTAATATTTTTTAATCTGTCTATTTATTTTAATATGTACATTTAAGTTTAAGCTACTTTTTTTTTATAACAACCAATATTTTCTTATTTTCATTTATTTTAATAAAATTTAAAAAATTTTTTTTTATATTATAAATGTAAGCTAATATTTTTATTACTTAATATAACAACAAATTTTAAATATCCTACAAATTCATTATAATGATTGACCACCGTTTATAAATATTAAATTATCTGACTTTCGTTCAAGTTGAAACTGCTTAAAGTGCATTGATTTAACCTATAGCAAGTGGCAAGAAAAATGCGCAGCATCAATTTCGTTCATCGACCACATGCTAACCCTTGTTAGGGTGCAGTCCCGCCCCTTTAGAGAGGCGGCTTCACCCCTTTTTTGGTCAGTTAACAGTGCAACGCAGCGGCAATTTATTGACTGTATTGAGACGGGCTACGTGCCGCACATAAACCGCACTTATCTGGCTGACTGACTAACTGACTGAATGCCTCACTGGCTGCCTCCTCCAGCTTGGCCGGGGATGTGCCCTCGTCCTTGCCACTGTGCCACTTCCTGCCATTGAAAGGCGATAGCAGCCAAGTCGAAGAAAAATTGCATGCGGTTTCGAGAGCAGCAGCTAAATTAATGTGTCTGTCCGTGTGCGGTGCACAGCGAAATGTGCACCCCCCTCAACCCTTCGACGCTGGCCACGCTGCAGCTGGCATAGCCCCATCCCATCCCATCCCATCCCATCCCATCTCGCCGCCCAATTGGAAACCAACTTGAGCTTCAACTCTTAAGCAAATACTCGCAAACGTGCCCGTGGCATGCATATCAAAATGATGCATGTGTGTTAGATATGTTATAAATTTTATTCCACTCTTTAGCATTCTGCTTTCGCTTCTGCTTTCGACTTATCTTCCTCTCTCCCGCCAGATTCTTCCCCCTTGCCACACACACACGAACACAGCTGCAATCAGTTATTAAACGCTTGGCTGATTGACTTGCGTTGCCCTTAAATTCTGCTTGGAAATGAACTGTGGAAAATCCGAAATATATCTGTATGTGTGTAGAATATATATAATATATGGTTGATATAAAATTGCGATCTTGTAAAGCCAAAGTTTTAAATTAGTCGCTGTTATTTAAAAATATATTTCAAATATATATTTACTTCGAAAACTATCCATAATAGTACAAGAAAATATTAAAACTGTGAAACCCGAAGTAAAAATCTAAGATAGAATTTATCTGGCTCAAAGTGTGCAATTAATTCTGAACAATTTGTTTAAGTTATCGATATACATATGTATATATTAAATTAATTATTTATTAATAATAGATATTACATAAATATGACACTTAAATAAAGTATGCAGGACTTATAAAATATTTTAAACGATTTTAATAAAATAACACAAATTTATGTATTTAATTTTGTATTATCTATTCTCTCACTCTCTCTTTCTCTCTATCTCACTCACTATTACTTTAAATTATTTTATATTTTTAAAATACATTTGGGATCAATCGTATTCAGCAGCTTCTTGAAATTAATCCTGGATCTTAGCATTTTCTATCAAAAATATATACAAACAAATTTGAAGTGTAAAAATGATAAGGAATGCATTACTTCTGGAGACGCTGCAGGCTGTGGACCAGCTGGAGGTGACCTTTGCAAGGACGCTCCAAACAATCGAAAACTTAAATATGCGTTATAAGAATATTTCCATGCGGAACAAAACAGTTGACGATCATCGACATCTCTACGAGTCGGAAATACAAGCGGCCATCACAGATCCCACATACCCGCATATGTCCAGGATCTCGGACAGTCCTGTTAAGCGCAAAAATCGCTCAAAAAAACGAACTGGGTACAAACCCCAGAAGGGTACTCACAAGTCTACAGAACCGGCGAAACATCCCATTATAATCGTAAACGCCAAGTGCAATGACGAATCGAATGAAGAGATCTCAAACATTGGGATTAATTTCATTAATTCTGAACAATTTGAGACAGACTCAAGAGCGACCAGCAATGGGGTTCAGAAGTCAAAAGATTCAGATCGAACCGATCCTAATCTGTACTCCCGCAGCGCCCATTGTTGTCCCTCTTGCCAATGTCTAACGTATTATTTTTAATGGGATTTTCTAAGTGTAGCGACATTTTCACAAATAAAGGGAGATTTCAGATATTAACCTATTGACCTTTTACAATAAAAAATACAGTATTTTAAATAGTAAATATTATTTTCGAAGAAGATATTTGACTGACAACAAATTTTTGTCGAATTTTAAGTTTTTCATATTCTTAATTATTATAAGTGATTGTATAGAGTCTAAAAAATTTTGAATAAATGTTTAACTCAAACAGTTTTTTAATTATTTAATTAGTAAATATTATTTTCGAAAAAAATAATTAGAATGAAAAATTTATAACGAACTTAAAGTTTCTCATATTTTTTATTATCTTATAAACAATTTTTAAGATAAATTTAGCTCTAAATATAATTATTATAATTTACATTTATTTAGAAATTGCTCAATAAATTCTATTAAATGGCAATCGCATCGATTACAAATACAACAACGCGCCCCTGCCCCTCGTCGCCACACCCCTTCTGTGTTGAACAAAGGGAAAAGGAAAAAGCGAAAACCATTTCGTTATTTACGAGACGTATTTTGTATGGCAACTTAAACGCTAATGGCATAAACATCCGAAACGTGAGCAAAATGTTTAAAATCGCGCCACAAACGAACAGGACAGTACAGGAGCAGGACCAGGGCAAGGGCCAGGACACGGCAAACAAAGCCAAATCGGGTAGTTGGTTAAGGTGCAGGATCAGAAGCAGCCGCCATGGCTGTAATGTAGCCAAAAAGCCCGTTTGCCGCAGCCGCACAGCAAATCAAATCTCGAATCATGCACGTTTCAAGTCCAAAACTGAAACCAATAGCAGGAGAGCAGGAAAATATGGGATGCCAAACTTGGAAATGCCCTTTCTTTTGCAGCTGTACAACATAAAAAGTTGGCAAATATTTGAAATTAAATAGAAAAACATTCAACAAATTCAATATTACAATATGAAAACTATTAATTTATCTCAATTTTTATAGTTGATTTTATTCTTTTACATTTTTTTATAATTATAAATATTAATTATAATTATAGTGTCTCAAATTTACAGTATTTGCTAAAGTATAAAACCCTTTGAAAAATGATTAAAATGATTAATTTTTTTAATTTTTATTATCCCATTAGCTTGCTTTAATTCGCCAACATATTTCATAGCTAAACTTAAGTACTCAATGTGAGGGTATCAACAGGCAGTTGGCACAGATATTCTAAAGAGCTCCAGTGCGGGCACAAGGATCTAACTGCAACTGACTTTGCCACTGACTGACGGCAAATTGTTTGAAAATTCAATTCACACATTTGCCAGTTGTCGATGATTTGGCCGTGATTTCAACGGCGTTTGTTGCTCCGGCTCATCATGACCCCCTCTCGCCCGTGCCCCTGAACTCTGCTTGCAGCCTACAAACATTTTAAAGTCTCCAGTTTTTAATATGAGTGGAAAATCGCAACAAATTGTTACAGTGTAGCCAAGCTGAAACTGCGACTGAGATTCCGAGAGTCTGAGATCAGACACAGACCACAGAGCAGGGGGCAGGAGGCATGGGGCATGGGGCATGGGGCACGTGTCCCCTGCATTTCGACAACTTTTTGGCTGTCAATGCGTTGGCTCCGGTATCGGTTGCAGGCAACGCGACGTTTGTGGCATGTGTTTTGAAATCTGAGGTAGCTTTTGGGGCGTCTATTTTGTATGCAAAGAGCTGCACAAAAATTTAATTTATTTAGACGGTTGTTGTTGCTGTTGTTGTTGTTGCCCGGTTTATTGTCTGCAAGTGAAATGCGTCTGTGGCCCCGGCCTTGGCTTTCCGCTTTTAAACGAATTACCATTTTTCGGCTTTGATGTTCGGCTCGGTTTCTTCTGCATTTGCTGCCCGCTTTTCCGAGGTTTTTCTTCGTCTAATTTTTTTTTTGGTTTGTTTCTGCTTTGACGCAAACTTTGCAGACCATAAAGTTTTGACTTCATGCAGTTTTAATGACTTAACGAGCGCCACGCTGGCCAAGTTCCTTTGACAATTGGCAACGGGCAACTCCAAGCGGCCAACAGCCCAACAGCCAACTGCTGGCAACGGCAGCTAATTAGGCAAACGCGTTCCGATTACCACACAATTTGCACTTTTCCTTTCAGGCCAAACAAACTTTTCACTCTTTGCCGTTGCTCAGACAGCGAACAACTGACTTCAGTGCGAATAACATTGGATAATTGTTTTTAACTCAACTAAGAGCAGCGATAAAGTCCTGAAAATATCAAATAAAAATTTATTTTATTTAATTTATATGAAAATTAACCAAAAAAAAAACTCAAATAAAATTAATATTAGGCAGGCAATATTACTTCACTTACTTAACCAAAAAAAAACTCAAATAAAATTAATATTAGGCAGGCAATATTACTTCACTTGGTCAAATTCTTTTATAAAATAAAATAAGGTTTCAACAATACACCTTATAGGATAAGAAAATATAACAATATAAATAATTGCTTAATTGTTGTAAACTCAACTAAGACTAGCGAGAAACTCATGCAAAAATCAAATTAAAATTTATTTTGAACATTTTCTATACAAAAAGTTGTATTAAATGTAATGTAAAATATTACAAAAAAAAATCAAAAAAATTTAATATTATGATAATTAGCAAACAATATTTCTTTAATCAAAAGTTTTTTATAATATAAAATAGAGTTTCAAGTTGAAATTTTAAAAGCTATCAACAAAAATTCTATAAAATCAATAAAGATTTTACAGTATTTTCAATTTAACATATTTGAAAAAAAAACAGAAACTGAACTAAATTTAAAAATTACCTGTGCTCGAATGATCATTTCAACCAAGAAGTAATTAAAACATTTCTTTCCACATGTTTATTGTTTGTTTTTATTATATGTAGCTTTAATTTAGACAAATAAATTAAGTATTATACGATATAATAACTATGGTCAACATATGTATTATTGCAACTTGATGGATGGTAGAGGGGAGCTGGGCAGTTTTTTCAATGTGCATTATTAGACAACACAAATTCCTGTAAAATAAATTTAAACACAAATCGAATCAAAATGAATCAAATCTTTTGAATGGATGACACATTCGATACTCATTTGTATGCTCGTGAATAATGATACAATAAAAAACAAAAACAAATAGCTTTTGATTGCGTAGTATTTTTTAGTATGACTAACTAAAAGAGCACTGGATAGCTGTTGACGGAGAGGGGGGAGGAGGAGTGAGTAAGTCGTTGTCGTGGTTAAGGCGGCATCTAATAATATCTTCACAACATGTCTCTGAGCACTTCCTTCTGCGCGGCAGTCAATTTCTCGGGAAATTGTATATCGAATGCCACCAATAGATCGCCCTTGCGCGTGGTATCCTTCGGGAAGGGCAGTCCGTAGCCCTGGATGCGTTTCACAGTGTTCGGCTTGATGATCTCCTGCATGGTGCTGATGCGCAGTTTATCGCCGGACATTGTAGGAACTTGAAAGACAACGCCGCAGAGCGCCTAGAAAAAAGACAAAGACAGAAAACAAATCGGTTCAATAAATAAGTAAATAAATTGCTTTCAACTATTGCTTAGCTTATCAATCAAATACAATGTGAGAGGGCCCCCCCTGCCCTATAACAAAACAACTCAATTTCCTGTAAATTGTTATTATACCCCAACCAATAAAAAAAACGTTGCTGTCGAGAGTAACCGACAGCGCAATACTCGTTCACAGTGTTATAACAAAAACAATTTATTTTGACAAAGTTATGAGAGTTTAGATTCTTAAAACTTTACATACGAAAGCTTTAAATAGCAATTCTAAATTTTGTTAAAAAAAAATGTCGGAAATATTATGCTGATATTTTCACCAAAAAAATTCATAAAAAAAATGTATTTTCAATAATGCATATTTTTTCAACCAAATGCCCTCAAACACGAAAATCAGTTTAATTTTGACAAAGTTGTGGGTAGGACACACAAATCCAATACGCTCTTTTGCACTTTCTGAACGAGAATAAGAAGAATAGAGAGCGGACTATTGCTGGACAAACAAACGTACATGGGATTTAACTGGGGGGAATCTATCAATCTTTTTTGGTAATCCTGTTTATGTTCTTAGTTGCCACTTGCCACATCCACGCCGCCTGCCCCCCGCAGTAGCAACATGTCGTCGAAGCATGAATCGAAAGAAGAAAAACTGCTCCCTAGTTCGTTTATCGTGTTCTTATTGTGTTTGCTTTGTGTCTTGCATAAATCCTTTTTATGCTTTTTATGTGCCTAATTCGTGTTTAAACATGTTGTTGACATGTTTCGCCGTTTCCTCTTTGAACCGAAAATCACACAGCCCGTATTCCCTGTTTGTTAACTTTGGGCCCGGCAAAACTTGCAGACGACTCCATTTGGCACAGCTGACATTCGATTTGTTTAATTGGCCAACTAAAAGATAGCCATCAATCATGATTTGGCTGTATTGAACACCAAGCAGAGATATTAATGTGTCCTACTTAATTAGTGAGCAAAGAAGTTGAAGAGAGAAAAACTTTGTGACTTCTCCCTGCACATATGATTGGCAAAGATAAAGAGCACTCGCAAAGTTTTTCGTTATATTAAAACATATTTTAAGCAGGCGCAACTTTTGCAATAACTTTAAATAGTCCTAAATGCGGTAAGCTAATTAAATGTGTAATGTAACTTTCTTTCTTTCATTAAAGCTAAATTAATTATTTTGTCTGATTGCAATAACGTGCACTTACAACTGAAAGCTTTTTAAAGCCTCTCTTATGCTTTTGCTTCCTTGAAGAATAAGCTTTCATTGTAAAGCTTTAAGCTAACTTTAATGTATTTAAGATATCATTCTTACCAGTTGCTTTAAATCAATTCTGAGCTAAAATTTTATGAACAAAAAGCTTTTTTTAAAAACTAATCTTAATTTATAATATTTGTTCTTTCTAATCAAATTTATAAGCTAGCAGCTTAGAAACATAATTTGATTCATTTTATTTAATATAATAATAGTAATATTTTTAAATTATTTTAAAAAAATGTTCAAAAAATGATTTGTTGGCGCATTTAGTAGAATAAATAAAATTCCAAAATAACTAAATCCCGTCACTTGTCATATGTGAGTACACTGTAAATATGTTTGTGTGCTTAATACCCAGTTACCCGCATCGGACATAAAACAGAAAACCATGTGAACAGCGCGAATCGCCGCCGCAGCCAATAAAAGAACATAAATAAATTGCGACAAAAGCAAAGTGCACACCTTATGAATATTTAAAAATATGTTTGTATGTATGTTTGTGTACCGATACTATTCGCCGAGTGGTGAATTTAAAGCGATGACAACATAAACTGATGACGACGGTACCAACAACAACAACAACAGCAGCTGCAACAACAACAACAACAATAACAGCAGAAAATGCCGGCGATGACGACGACACAGCCGCCAGCATTGATATTTTTTAATGGAAATGTTAAAAATGTTGTCGTAAAGCAATGTATAAAAAAAAGAAATCAAAAAATAAATAAATAAAATACAACTACAAAAATGTGTAACATAAAAACGCTTAAATACTTTGCTACCTTTTACGGAAACTGAGCAATAAAAACCAGAAAACAAAGAGAACACAAGGAATACAAATGCGAATCGCGATTCGGTTACAAGCAATAACTGGATCAGCTGGAGAGTAAAGGGAATGCGTATTTTAATGGATAAGGGCACAAATCTGATGCCAAAAATGGCAACTGATTCAATAACAATAAATAAAACTGAAAGCTTACAGAATTTTAATAATGAACATAGCTAGTTCTTACTTTAGGCATAATTATTAAAACAAAAACAACATATTTTTTTTTAAATCAAGTTTTTTAGGGCAAGTTTTGAAAGGGGTGTAAAATTAAAAGTAAAAATATTAAGACAAGTTTATGAAAGCTTCCTGTTACTGAAATTTGTATTTTTAAAGTTGTATTTCTTTTACTAAAATCAAATTATAAAATGTCCCTGCTCGGGCGCCAAACTTTTTCACAATATGCAAAGTTTGCCTAACTAAACAGGATTGAAGAATTAAAAAGCAAGTATTTCTTTATACCGATTTCAGTAAAAGTTACTTTCGTTAGGAGAAACAACGCACATAGACCACATCAATTTTCGGCGGGGCTAGACAATTACGCGTTTTAAAAAAGACAAAACAAAAAACTAAAAAACTGTTTGAAAAACAAATCAACGACACTCAATAGCATGCCATAAAGCATTTTGTTGTTTTACTTCGTTTTTTTTTTTTGTTTTTTTCTGGGCTGACAATGTGAAGGACGATGAGGACTGTCATCAAAATGCAAACGAAGCCGCCGAATGCTTTTTGTATTGAGCTACCAATTCTATGCTGTCGAAAAGTTCTCCAACCAAAAATGACAATAGCAATGGACAGACAGCATTTCGACAACAACAGCAACAAAATTTGTGACGTCTGGCCATCAGTTACACGACCAACCCATAGACATTGAACACATAACCAACGTTCAATTGTTGTTTGGCATTCATCAATTTTTAGGGTAGCCGCTGCACCAATCGCGAATTTCTGACGCAGACACTCAAAGCGTAAAAATATTTTTTTTTCTTTTTTTATGTTTGATTTTTAGTCATTGAGCGTTGAATTTGCATTCCATCTAAAATTTACGAATGTATAATGCAGACTGTACAATTCTGTACAGTATTTCTATTATTTCAATTAGCTATGTAGTAGGTCAGTGCCATGAGTGCATCAATATTTTAATGATCCCATTCTGGCTGTGATTCAGCCAAAATATTAAATGTCAAACAAAATATTTCGTTGCTTTATTTGATATACATTTGTACATGTATGTTTTATCGTAAACGATGATGTAATTTATGAGCGATATTAAATTTAATGCACAACAACAACAAATTCAAAATGTTTGCGGCCAATTATGTGCTGTACTTATATGGCGCTTTAATTGCTTTGTAAAACGAGAAATTCAAATTGAGGCGAAAGCGCTGTAAAACAATTTCAAAGATATATTATATATTTTTTCTTTCAATAAACTTAAATGAAACTCAAATAATTCTACAAAATATGTAAAAGGTATGAATATAAAATAACTTTGAAATAGTATATGATATAATCAAAATATAATGGCATTCTAATCAAAATTATACACCTAAACTATGACGACAAACATGTTGCCAAGAATTAAACATTTGTGATAAGAAAAAAACTATACTAAAAGTTAGTTCAAAGTTCTTAATTTTTCAACTTCATATTTATATTCATATTTTAATGTCCTAAACATATTTCCTTTTTGAGTCAAATCAAACTCTTGAAACCATAAAACGAAAATCAATTTCTAATATATTTAATTACGCATCATAATTATCACGAACGGCTAAAAACAACCGTGTCAATTATTTCTAAATAGAAACAGCGACATGACACTTTTAGCTAAACTGAGTCTCCACCAAAAAGGTAATCATAATTTATAACTATATATAACGTTTCATCTGTGAAAAATGAAAATGCATCCAAATTGAGCAAACTGAGACCCCAAAAATATTTACTAAATTTGTCGCACTAACAAGCAATAAAATGTTAAAAATGTCAAAAACTTAGAGAGCAACTATTTAATCTAGTTAATGCAATTAACAATTTTAACATGACTACGAACTAGCCGACATGTTATAAAAATTTTTATTTGGTTTCTGAATTTATTTATTTTTGTTGTGGTCATTAAAAATTTTGTTTCGTTTTTTTGGTTTGTTTGCCATATGAGAAGTTTTGTGCAAAGTTTACGCCTCGACTTTTAACACAGTTGGCTGTGAAAAATTTAACACCTCAGCGTCATGAACTGCCTACCAACCAAGTCGCATAGAGTGTGCGTACGTGTTGGCCCGACCAACTGCTGTGCCCGCCTAATTGAAACTTGACCATGTTGACCAAATTCGCTCAGATTTCAGCTTTTAGCTCTCAGCTTTCAGCTCTTGGTTTTGACAATGCTGTCTGGTCTGGGCGCGTATATGGTAAATTTGCCATAACCATAACGCTGATTTCATTATAATTTAATTTAGGCGCTGCCCGGCTTTAACTGGGCGCCTTACTGTGAGAACACAGCCCAGACAGATCTTACATATCTCACATTTAACAATATTGCCAGACCTAAACGGTTGACAGAGATAATAAATGCAATTTAAGGGTCGTAAGACAACAAAAGTAATTTTATGGTAATAAGCGATCAATATTAAAACAATTAAAATCTGATTAAGTTAAAGCTGCTTCCTTATATATCTGATAAAGCTATGAAAATAAACATAAATGTCAACAATTTATCGTGTTTGTTTTTTTTTTTTGTGCAATTTGATAAAAGAGAAGAAAACTTATTAAGCATAAAAACTAAAAACTAATAATGAACCTAATTGTCTACAATTTATCGTTTCAAAATGTTTTATTTTCTTTGCAACTATAAATTTTTGTTTTAATTTTGGGACCCATTTTATAAGAGCAACCTAAACTTTTGAGCATACATATTAAAAGCAAATAATGAATACCCTGTTAGAAAGTTTTAGCGACTTTCCAAAGACTTAATCTTTATCCTAATCTTAGAGCACTCACCTGCTTGAGCGTCAGCCTCGCCGTATAGCGCAGATCGCTGCCCTCGCGCTTGAACATCGCATGTGGCTTGTCCCGAATGATGAACACAATATCCGCTGGTATTTTGCCTGGCGCCTGATCGCCCTCTTTTTGGAAGGTGACTTTGGTGCCCGATTTCCAGCCGGGCTTAATGGATATTTGTAGGACTTTGTCCTCCTTCTTGGAGCTGCCATCGGGCTGGACTACACGACGTGAGATTTTCATTTTCTTAACACAGCCATGGTAGATTTCCTCCAGAGTGACATAGAGATCATGCTCGACGGGTGGATCCTGTTTCTGTTCCTTTTTAAAGGGCGTGTGCACATTGAAGGAGTGTGATCTAAAAGAGGGCCTACGAAAGATTAGCAAAAATTGGAATGTTTATAAAATGAGGGTGAGAGAACTACCTGAAGGCGCTGCCCAGGCCATGCCTGGATCCCAAGCCGCCAAATGGCGATGAGAAGAAATCGGGTTCGGTATCCAAATCGAAGACATTCTTATCGAACAGATTATCGCCCATGTCAAAGAACGAGGCAAACGGATTGCTGTTGCCGAAGAACTGTGTGAATGTGGCCCGAGGATCGCCATGGAACTGATATGTAAATGTATTTTTGCCACCGCCACCGCCATTACGTGCACCTGTCAATAGATGATAAAGATAGATAAGTTAAAAGTTCTTTTGAGGAATATTTTTTGTGTGGTTTACTAACCACCGCTCTTCAGTCCGTCCTCGCCATATTTATCGTACACCTCCCGCTTGCTCTTATCCGAGAGCACCTCGTATGCCTCGGCGACTTCTTTAAATTTCTCCTCGGCATTTGCAGCTTTGTTTTTGTCCGGATGATAACGTAACGCCAATTTTCTATAGGCCTTTTTGATCTCATCGTCGGTGGCAGTTTTTGTTAGGCCTAAAGTCTTATAGTAATCTTTGCCCATTGTGTTTGTGTGTGTGTGTGTGTTTGTGTGGGAGGTTTTCAGTTGCTTTCTATAAAAGTTATGTGAAGTTCCCAAAGGAGGCGACGTCTTTAATTCTATGCGCTGTTCTTTAAGATCTGTTATTTAAAATGGTTGAAAATTATCAAAAATTAAAAATCAATCGAGATAAAGAGAAACTTACAAGTGTATTTATCATTTGTCTATAGTCCATATATATATTTATGCATATATATATTTTTGTAGTTCCAGGCGTTACTTAGTTGCTATGATACTGCTCCAAATTTCCTGATTTCTATAATGGCACATACATTTTGTTGTTTGTTTTTGCGTGTTTTTCTTCTGCAATCACATAGAAATGTTTCGTGTGAGTTTTTGGTCGAGCAGCTTTATAAAAATCGCCCATAAGTATTATGATAGTCGTCACGTCACAAGCCTTGGCCATATTCAATATTAACCCACCCACGCGTTTGGTTAAATTTAGCACTCGAGAGAGCACAAGAAAAAAAAAAATTAATTAAATAAAATACACACTCTTTCAAATTTGTTGAGCGAGTCGAGTACGAAGAGTACGGATATCTATATTTATGAGCACATTTAAATTAAATATTTGCATATGCAAAATACAAATGGAATTAATATTATTTATTTTGCGCTAAGACAACCAACAAACAAACAACGGCCGGGAAACTCTTTCAAAATACACAAGTCTCGATATATATATATATATATATATATATATGTATAATATACATATGTGAATATGGCATATGTTTGAATGAAAATTTTGTACGCCAGCCAATTTGCATTGACCTTAGCCAAAAACACTAAAATACCAATTGAGTTCAAGCAGACAGAAGAATTAGAATTGACGATGACATTTATGAATGTCTCCATTAAATACTGACAACAACAGATCATTCCAAGTCGCATCTAGAATATTTTAAATAACAATTTGTAGCACATACAACATACACATATACAATTTATAAATTGATAAGCAAGAGTTGAATATCATTTGAACTTTTCCTGGTTTGCGCTTACAGAACCACAATATGATTTGTCTAAAAAGACGCATTTTTCTACTTGCGGTTTGTCAATCAAATAAAAGCTAAATAAGACATTTTATAGTGAAAAGTTAATCAAGCTTGAAATTGAAAAGAATATTATGTTAACCACAACAATAGAGCCGCATTTTTTGTTCATATCAAATTAAGGAAATTGTTAAATAATTGAACGTAATTTGCAGCTGAAAAGTAATTACATATTGTGTACTATAACTATTAGATGTAAAATTAAGATGCTTATAGAAAATAAAAAATAAAAACATAAATATAAAAATTAAATCATGTTTAATCGGAGCTTGTTCTGAGTAAAGGAAATATCCATGTTAAAATAATTTCAATGAACTATTAACATTGTAAGAACGAAATAACATTTTTCGATAATATTTAATGTCATCAGTTAAATAAAATTAGATTATAAATAAATAAAATGTACACTTAACAAAATATATTTTTTTAAAAGCTTATTAACACATTGGATTAAAAAGGTACTTAACAAACTGAAAGCGTCTTAACATCGAGTTTCTTCAAAAGTTTAAGCAATTCTTCAAATTAAAAAAAAATGTTAAGCTCTTCTTATGTGTATCAGTTACATATTCGAACATGTTATATGTTTCCAATTGCCCTCAGTCAAGTTCAAGTTGAAATTAATGCGATTCCAATTCATTAACATTCAACATGTCAACGCCTGACAATCCAGTCTCAATGCAATTGCCAGCCTTGAGTTAAACTGATTTCATCTTGGAATACAGATATATTTTTTTTATTTCATTTTTTTTAACTTGTTGCTTTGACAACAACAATAGCAATTTGAGCAGCCAATGTCTCTGCTGCCAATCTGCTGCCTTGAATCCAAATTTGAATCCAAATCCGTACGTAAAGTCTCATGGGGGAATGCGCTGTCAATAATGCGCGCAATCCGCCGATTGATGCGATCAGCGCCAATCCAGAGATTAGACGACTGCAATACGTACGATTTGCATATAATTGCCAATGCCCCGATATCCATCTATCTATTGATCGATCATTGAATCGTCGTGCCAAATGTGTGCCACATTGGCCATTTATTTAGGGGAGGGAGCGTAGGCGTGGACGGGGGCATCAGCAAGGCCATCACGTCGTGACCATAAATATAATTTTTCCACACATTTTGGCTCTGGCGAATTTCGTATGTTGTTTTTTTTTCGTCGTTTTGGGTGACGAGCATATAAAAACTTTGTGTACGGCCAAAAATAATTCTTGAAAATTATTACGCAAGGTGGCAAATAATTTTTTTTTAGCTTTTCTATATTGCGTTCTTTTTCCATAACGATTTCTTTATGTGTGTATGCAAAAAAGTTTTGATTTTCCTTTTGACAATTTAATTGAAAATTTTTTCGCGCACGTTTCGTTTGGTGTTTGTTATTGAATTATTAACAATACTCACATTGTTCGTGCAAAATAATGAGAGTTGCATGGATATAAATTCATGCTGATACGAATATTATATGAGTATTATTACAATCCCCCAACATTGACAATTACAACATGTTTCTGTGTGGGTGGGCGGGACTTCCGCATAAATTATTAAAACACATACATTCGCATATAAAAACAAATCGAATTCGTTGCTTATTGATTACAATATAACATTTGTTTAACAATTTATGGCAATTGCATATTCGTATTTGTAAGTACATAAATATATTTTATATATGTATATGTGTGTGTGTGTAAAAAGCGTTACTAAAATGCTCATAATACATGTTGTACCCTTTATATAAAAAATAGTTTGTGAAGGAGTATCATATTAAATCAGAACAGAACTAGACCAAAAAAAACTATTGATTAAATAGTTGATTATTGATTAAAACAAATGATTCGCCTTTAGGTTCAGTAAACCTTTGGGTTCGAAACTTGGCAAGTCTATTTATTTTTCATTCATTATTAAGAATTTTAAGAGAACTGTTATTCAAATTTTATTTGTGTTCGAATTTGTTAAATATAAATAAACATGTATAAGATTTAAGCCAAAAAAAATTTAACATATGAAAAATTTAACTTTACAAAAATAAAGATGCCGCTTCTATGATTTTGCTCTATTACTGAACTCTTTGTAACTACATTGGTAAGTTTAGTACAGAGTAACGTTAAGTCATCCATTCGCCATTCTCATATGATTCAGTGTAATGTTTTCGACATTTTTGCATATGCAATTCCAATTTCTATTTATTCAATCACACACACACACAATATGTTAAACAATTACATTCTAGATGCATATCTGTGTGAGCTAAAATTAATAAATTGTCGTAGGTTATGAGGCCAGTGCAAAAATTATGGCGCCCCATGCGCTCTAATTGAATTGAACTTGATTTATAATGCCGCGCTTCACTTTTATCCACTTTTTATTAGCGCAATACGCCTCTTAGCTCATAAATTTGCAATCCGAATACGAAACTAAAATCCATATGTGACGGCTTTTTGAGCAATATAAAATTTGAAAAAATAGAAACTCGATATATAAATACGTTTGTATATAAAAATATCGGCAATTGATTTATGAACAAGCTTAAAGTTATAATTTATGAGTGGAGAGCCGACAGACATAAAGGTGAAATATATAAAAAATAATATGTTTCAGATATAAAAGGGAGTTGAAATAAAATGAGAAAAAATTAACAGTTATATACCACAGTTTACTACATCTACAAAAAACTTCTCTTTCTCTCTCTCAACTCAACTCTCAACTCAAACTCAACGATCAAATAAAAATCAAATATTTTTATCTTCTTCAAAAATATATATATTTCATATTCAAAATTAGGCTGCTCTTTCAGTGTCTAGCATCCTCAAATTAACCAACACTAGCATCTTAAAACACCACTTGCACTTCAAAATCTCAATTTTCAAGGTTAGTGAACTGTTTTTTTTTTTGTTTTTGTCTTTTTGACCATCTCGATTCGAATTAAATTGGACACAAAGCGCCTTCAATTCACTCTCGCTCTCCGCTTCAAAGTCAACAAGATCTTCATTCATTGACAACCACATTTTGTTGCTGTTATTGTTGTTCTTTTGTTTGTTTTTTTTGCTATTTTTTTTCTGGTTTCAAAATTGGGCAGAAAGTCAAGCACCCACGTTTCGCAAAATATTTTTTTATCAAACAACAGCCAATAAAAATCAACCATTACATTTAGGAAAACTGACTCGAATGGACAAAAAATAATATTTTCATAAGATATACATAAAAAAAACACAAAATAATCCAATATTTGATTCCAGAATGTTGTATTGTAGGCGTTTCTAAGCCTCTAATCCGTTACGAAAATATACAAAATGACTAAGCGTAAATGATTTTTTTGTTTTGGCGGCAGGTAAACTCTCCATGGTGGAGACTCCCACATACGAAATATTTTTGGAGAAAACATGTGCGAAACAATTTATGGAATGAATCACATTTTGGAACGGCACTTGAGTCCAGGGGGCGGTCAATGACGTTCATTTTGAGTTGAAAATAATTCACAGTTTAGAAATAAGTTTGAAAAATTAAATAAAACACCAAAGCTCTTTACTCTTTACTAAAAATTCAATTTCCGTGTATTTATACAATTTGCATAGAATAACTATAAAGGAGCCAAAATAAAACTCACATGTTGAAAACTTTTGGAATTTTAAAATTGGTTGGCAAATTTGCATATGACTGTGAAAACGTGTTTTAGGTTTGTATGTAATTATTTCAGTTGAAATGATTGTGTGTATAAATTTGTGTTTATTTTAAATGCAAAATAAAATGTAATTGATGTAAATAAATAACAATATTGTTACTGAATTTAAATTTTTGCGTACATTTAACAACACTTCCTTGACACGTTAAGTAAAAAAAATTATGATGAATTATGTTTTATTTCAAACGCTAGACAACACTAAAAATTGTAATTAATCAATTACAATAACAGCAGCGAGAACTGAAGCTCTCAAGTGTATTTTCCTTATGTTTGCTTTCGCTTCCAACGGCAGCATTGCGATTAGTTTGCTTAATTGCCAGCCACAACAGTTCTTCGTGTTTATCTTCTCTCCCTTACTCTCTGCTTATTTATGACGAGAACCGTTTTGCGGCTCATTTGAATCAAGTGTGGCAAATTTTAAGACAACAACAACAACGCCGGCCAGCGCCTACGTCTGCGCCGCCCACTCAGCAGCTGTTCAAAGAGTTGGAGTACGCGCTCTCTTCTTTAAGCGCGAGAGCGCGTGTGTGTATGGCTACTTGTGTGTGTCATATTTTAAAAATACAAAAGCAGAATTCTGTTTAAACGATAGACAGCCCTGCTAACGGTATAGCTTGACAGTCCGCATGTGTGTGGGTTAGTGATTACGATTATGATTAGCGTTCTCTATTGGTAATTTGCCGTTTGTTTTTATTGTCAGCCCTCCACACACACACATGCATACCACAAGGCACTCTCTTATTTTTTTTTCTTATTACTTTGGAGGCCAACAATCTTTATTTGATTTGATTGCGTCTGTTCAATCATAATCGCTGTTCACTTTTTAATTTATTATTGTTGTGACCAACAATAAAAAAAAGTAAAGTATGCAATTACGTTTTGGTTGCTTTTTTTGAGAGGGAAAGGCTGGGACCTGGTTTTTGTTGTTTATTTTTCATATAAATCACTTTGTAATTTTGCTTTTTAATTTGGTACACTGATTTCGTTTTTATTTTCCAACAACAACAATCCAATTGGCTGCATTAACCTGCTGCTCCAGACCCTTTTACACCCTGTATTGGAGCCACGCAACAACAACAAAAAAACATCGCACACACAAATCTGTTGGCACACACATAAAATGTGTGTATGTATGTGTTAACCAAGTGTATATTCCAAAGAATCGCCAAGAGAAATTCAAAAATAATCAAGCGAGCAAACTCGGCAACAAAGAGGCAGAAAAAAAACTCACAAAAATAACTAAAAATGCTAAAAATAAAACTTATTTAAAGAAATGAAACCATGAAATGATCAAAAACACAGGCAAAACCAAAAGAAAAACGATGGCTAGAAAAATATAAATAATAAGAAAACGAACAGAAAATACATATTTAGCACCAAGAGTGAAAATGTTCGCATTAAAACGAAAATTCTACCTTGGACTTTGCCTAATTAACAGACGATTCTTGCATCGACGGGCTTTGAAGGGGAGGATAACAAAAAAAATCCAGTTGGATTTATATGGTTGGGCATGCCCGTTACCCTTACGTAGGCAGTCCAATGAGAGTTTAGTCCATTACGAATTGATTCCACTAAGAATTTATGCAGGCAGCTGTGACGATTTAAGCTCTCAACGAAGCAAAGTGCAAAGAACAACAAATGTGACAAAAACTCGCAAAAAATTTTCAAGCCATAAAAAGCACTTTACAATGCACAGTTCTTTCTGATGTGTGTATGAATAAACACATATACATATGTACGTGTGTAAATGTGTGTGCACATTTGTATTTTTGTTATTTTGCTTTGACCACATTTGGCAACAGGCAGAACGCAGCACGTTAAGCCTTAGCACACACACACACACACACATACACGCACACTAACAAACTTCAGCAGCAGCAGCGGCAACAACAAATAACACCAACTCACTCGCACTCACTCGCACGCACGCACTTGAAATTTGTTGTTGTGCTTGATAATGGCTATAAATTAACAACAATAATCAATATCTTACAAATTGGTAGTGATTTCAAATTTTGATTCGGATTATTTATAACTATCGCGTTTGTTGCTTGAGAGCGTAGTGTATTTAACTGCCAATGGCCGAGAAAATGCATGGAAAATGGGCGCCTGCAAAAAACCGTTAGAGCGCAACAGCAACAACGACAGCGATCAACCGCGCGATCACCGACGACGACGACGCTTTGAGACACACTGAACGGCCATTCAGTCAGTCGACTGCTGTCAAATGCCTGTCTGCTGATCTCTGACTCTGACGCATACAAGAGCAACGATGAGAGTCAGAGAGTGAGAGAGTCAAAAGAGCAATGCTTAAAATGCGCACGTTTTATTTATTTTATTTTTTTTATCGTTGAGCACAGAAAATTATATACCTTCTATGTGCGACACACAAACATATATCTTTGCACAGATTTGTCGGTATGTACGGCAGGAAAGAAAAGCGAAAATTAGAGCACAAATTGATCTTCCTTCGTACGGCGTTGCGGTGTCTCGCATGCGTCATGTGTGGGCAGCTTTTTCCCATAGGTAAGTTAAAAGCTTTTAACACCAGACAGTGCACGGTAAGCTTTTAAATAGCACACTGGAAACTGATTTTTGTATACCCTAACAAGCTCATCAAATTTTAAATTTATATATTAATCGAGTGATTTCGATATTTGAGGAAATCGACATTTTCTATATCTTTCGATAGCCGAAAATTAGCCTGCAGACTTGGTATTTTCAGTGATTAAAAAGTTATATATGTATATGTGTTTTTTCGATCGTTCTGATTTTCCATCTCATTCTCTCTTTTTCTTAATTGTTGCTCTCGCTAAAATTGAATACAGAATTTCTTAATTTTTTTGTATATATTATTACATACGTATGCATTTAGTCAGTTTGGGTAGACCTAGTTAATAAGGCTAATTTCTGCTGGCTTTTGACTGCTCCTCGATCTCATTCGGCGGCAGTTCTATGTGCACCGCCGCCAAGGCCTCGCGTATCCAGCTGGGTATGGGATCCTGGCCAAAGTGGCGCGCCATAAAATCGCGCACAAACTGCGGGAATTGGTCGCGCTGAACCGCCTCGCGCATGGAGCGCAACAGGCGCAGCTGGTAGGCCACATTGTGGACGCTGAGCAGCGAGCAGGAGACGCTCTCATTGGTGGCAATGTGATGCAGGTAGGAGCGTGTGTACCGCCTGCAGGTGCCGCATTCGCACGCCTTGTCAATGGGCTCCATGTCGTGCTTGTATTTCTGCTGCTTCAGGTTCATCTGGCCACTGTCCACCAGGGCGCAGCCAAAGCGCGCCGTGCGCGTGGGGAACACACAATCGAACATATCGATGCCCAGGGCCACACAGACGACCAGATCGGCGGCGAAGCCCACGCCCATCAGATAACGCGGCTTGTCGCGCGGCAATCGATCCGTGCTCACGTGCACCATGCGCCAGAAGTCGTGTTTGCTCTCGCCGCCGCTCAATCCGCCAACGGCAAAGCCGCGCACCTCGCGCTCCATCAGGGCGGAGACGCAGCGTTCGCGCAGGGGCACCTCCAGGCCGCCCTGGACGATCGGGAAGAGGGATTGATCGTCGTTGCGCGCATGCGCCGCAATGCAGCGATCCACCCAGCGTATTGTGCGCTCCATGGCCTCCTCGACGCGCGGCCCTGTCGTCGTCGTCTTCACCACATCGTCCAGCTGCATCATGATGTCCGCGCCAATCGCGTTCTGTATCCGCATCGAGTGCTCCGGCGTCAGCATGCACTCGCTGTTGTCGAACGGCGACCGAAAGTTGACGCCGCGCTCATCGATCTCGGCCAGCTGCAGCAGCGACACCATCTGAAAGCCGCCTGAATCGGTCAGTATTGCCCGCGGCCAGCCCATGAACTTGTGCAGTCCGCCGGCCCGTTGCAGCGTCTCGATGCCGGGCCGCAGTCCCAGATGGTACGTGTTGCCCAGCAGGATTTGGCAGTCCAGCTCGATCAGCTGGTCCGGCAGTACGCCCTTCAGTGTGCCCTGTGTGCCCACGGGCATAAAGACCGGCGTGCGCACTTCACTGTGCCTAAACACAATTAACAATAATGTTAAATACATTTTGGAAACGAAATGAGGAAACTTACCTTAGCGTCATGAGGCCGGCGCGTGCCTTGGACACAGAGCACTCGGCCACAACCTTATAGGTTAGCGGCGGAATCTTGGTGGAGCTCATTTGGCACACGTTTAACTAAATATGAATTAAATATTTTATAAATAATACTTGAAACACGTGGAATACCAAACGTAAACAAAGTTAGCGCGGACAGTGTGACCACATTTCGCAAGCATCAAAATACACCTACGCAAGAAATACCAGCAGCTCGCGATTGAGCGAACTTTTTTGACGCCACAATATCGGAATTTCATAGTAAAACGAAAGTTTGAATTTCAGATATATATATTTATTATATACATTTATTAAACTACACGTATTTTAGCTAATGCGATTGGGATGACATTATATAAAGTTGTGTGAAATTGAGGTAAACAATTTGTATGCAAAATTCAAATACAAACATCAAATCAAACTTAATTATATCATGATCCAAAAACGATAAATAACCAACTGCGCTTCAGGCATTCTCATAGCGTGACTTCATCATTTTCTTAATGTACGTCTTGTAATCGTCGCCAGGCGCCAGAGTGCTGCTCTTGTTGCCCAGACCGACATTATTCGAGCGCGCCTCGGCCTGTTCGGGAGAAACATTATTTTAATATCATTAAAATAGGCAAATTTTAGATATAGCTTACCTCGATTATCTGTGTCCGTCCCTGGTTCTTGCGCCCTAGACCCTGCCCCTCCGACCAGCCCATCTTCTGCAGCAGGCGATTGCCCACGTTATTTGAACTGATGGGCATAGCGGGCACGGCACCACCGCCATCCTTTTGTCGTGTCTGCAAGTTTTTGATTTCATGCTCGAAACGCTCGCGACTGCGATTCGGAGGCGGCGGATCACCCTCGCCGTACTTCAGTCGGCGCTCCTTGGCACGATCGCGATATCTGGTGGATGAAGAATACATTTTGTATATACAATATATAAAACTAGAGAGATTGAGTCGGAAGAAGATAAAGCTAAACTCTTGAATAATTTCTAATAATAATTCATTAAAATCTTATCCTATATTAATAAGTTTTAAATATAATGGCAATTGACTTGATACGTACGATAAGCCCGCCCCTGCTGCATCTTCGCTGTTGGCGCCGCCGGCACCGCCGCTGTTCATGTTGAGCTTGGCCAGATTTTCCTTGTGCAAGTTGGACATTTTTAAATGCTTCTGCAGAATGTCATGTGATTGAAAGGCACGTTTACACAGCAGACAGGTCAACTTCTGGAAGTCCACATAGTCCATTTCATCCACAGGTCCGCCACCACCTCCAGCTCCGCCGCCAGCGCCACCGACACCGTGTGCGGCTGCGCCGCTGTTATCTTCCTCGGAATCGGAGCCACCGCCATAGGCATTAACCAGTTTATTCATCGGTGCAGCGGCTGGGGAAGGCACATACTCGTTCAGCTTGCCACGCTCCTTCTTCTCAAGTATGGAGAAGCCCACATCCGCATAGGCGCCAGCCGCAGCACGCGATGTGCTGGGCCCCTCGCCGAGATCACCGCGGCCGGGCAATATAGGTTGTGGTGTGGCCACCACGGTATAGTCTTTTTTCTGATTCAATTGTTTGGCCCATTTTTCCATGTCCTTGACGATTTTCTTGGCCACCTTGACCTTGTCATGCTTGTTGTTGTCCTTGTCCTTGCCCTTGTCCTTTTTGGCATCCCCATCATCCTTCTCAGTCTGCACATCCTGCGCCAGCGATTCACGCAGCGCAGCATGCGTTGAGGCAGGCGTTGCCAATATATAGGTGCTCCGCCTCTGATCCCAGTACAGATAGGCGCCCGTCTCATTGTTGTAATAGTACTGCGAGTGTGCATCGTAATACAAGCCTGTGCTGGGATCATAGTAGTAGCCAGAGGTTTCATCATACTGATAGCGAGAGACATCGGGTGTGGCTACAAGCATTATGAGTGTTATTATATTATTAGTATTTTGAAATTTGTTCACTTACGATAGGTTTTGCCATCGTTGCCCCTGGGCGCAATCACATTGTGCGCCGCAAACGTTGCCTTCACCGCAGCGGCCGCGTGGGCTGCAGCTGTTGCCGCCGCTGTGGCCGTTGTCTCAATGCTGCTCATCTTCTTCTGTTTGCGCTGTATGGCCGAGAGTGCCACCGCGGCCCCGGAATTGGCCTCTGTCACTTGGGGTTCACCGACGCCGAGCAGCTGGCCGCCGCCCTTCTTGATCTCGGCCACATAGTAATCAGTGTAATACTGCACATAATGGGCATGCTCGGCTTGTGTGGATGCATACAGAGAGGCGCTGTACTCGGCCAGGCGCGGCACATCGGCCAGAGTATATGCGCCGCCAGCATCCGAAGGGGGCACAGCGGCCAAGGCGTTGCCGTGAATGCCACCGCCAACGCCGCCGCCGCCGGCCGAGGCGCCTCCGTGTTGCGCGTCCTTCGACTGCATTTGACGATTCTCCGAGTCCATGCAATAGCTAATGCACACTGTGTACACCAAACAAATAAAGATGAATACAATAATTTGTGTGTGTTTTGGGAAAGAACTCACCATCACGATCGTCGATCCGTAGCGGTGGATCCAGTGTGGTTAGCGCGTTGTGCACATCCATTGAATCGACGAGCGTCTCAAAGTTCAGATAACAAATGCCACGTGACGTTTGGGTTAAAGTGTCGCGACTGATGAGCACCTTGTTAATGGTTTTAGCTAATTTTGGCAACACCTTCTGTAGGGCAGTTAGGACGCTCTCCTCGTTGGTCAACGCGTCCAGGTTGCGCAGCATGATCTCTGCATTGAATTGGGGGGAGGAAGTAGTTGGGGGAAAGCGTTTCAATTAAAATATGTTTTCCAAAACACCGCAACGAATCAATTTTTGGCTATAATGTTGGTATTTGGTTTGTATACTTTTTGTAAGAATCGCGCTAACTTCGTCGATGCCCTCGCCGCCGCCAGAGAAGATGCTCTCGCTTTCCGCGCGCGAAGCCATGCACATGAAACAGGAGAAACGACGCTTGAAATTATAGACGCCACACTGCAATAAGAGAAAAATCATTGGTTAAAATCGTAATACTTAATATAGCCGAATGACACTAGCTTAAACGTGCTTTTGAAGCTTTTAATAATTTTGATATTAATCGAAAGCTTGCTTTGAACGTTTAATGGGTATTTTTCAAATCTCTTTCGTAAATTACTTTAATCATGTTTCAGAATAAGGTAAGCTTAATTAAGCTTTATATCGTATTTCAACTTTAAGCAAGTGTCATTTAATTATATTTTGCCGTTGCTCACCTTAACGCAATGCCAGTCGGTGATGCGCTTGTGGCTGTATTGTAGGGAAACACGTTGGTCGCCCAGCTTCAGAGTGCCCTGGATGACAGAGGAAGAGAACAAAACAAATGGCATCGATTAGTGATTTATCTTTGGGCTAGCATAAGTTGCACAGTGTACACAGTCACCAGGTTGCTTCTGTGTCTTAATCGCGCAGTTGACGTTGCTGTTGCTGTTGGTTTGTTGTTGTCGTTGCAGTTGCTGCTGTTGTTGTTTCTTCCCAGTTAACGCAATAAATTGAAATGTTTACATTAAGTTCAGTTGCCGCCAGAAAATCTCATATTCGAGAGAGAGAGAAAAAAAAATAGAGTATCTACAAAACAAACCGAATTGAAACATTCTGCATAAATAGAATCTGTACAACGAGAAATTTATGCTATATGCCACTATATATGATAACAATACGAAGCGAAGCGATACGATTCAATAGCTTTGGGAATTTGTTGTTTGCTGTTGTTGGCTCTGTTGATTTGCGACAATGTTGGGAACTGAACTTAAAGCACATATTTCACCATTATTTTTATGCCGAGTTTTTTTGTAATTTATTTTTAATTTCTTAGTTGGTTTCTTGTTGTGATACCTGGGTTATTTCCATCCAACGTGTTGCTTCCTCAACGGTATTAAACTCGACAAATGCGAAACCGCGTGATGCACCTAAATTTTAGATAGAAGCAGATACAAAATGGTTTTTGTCAAAAAATGTAGTTTTTTCAATATGATTGTAACATTTTTGGGTATTTTTGTTTTTATTTTGTTTTGTTGTCGGTTTTTTGTTTTTGGAAGGCCAAGTATGTATATTCAATTTGGTTGCTGGTGCGAACTTTGCCGGACTACTGCCAAGTTAACGCAAACAAATACTTACGTCGGTCTTAAACACTTATCTGTCTTACTACGCAGAGAGTAAAGCTAACTTATAAGATATGCCTCGATATTGTAACCCACCTGTTGGTCTTTTGCGTATTAGCCTTATTGAAGATGGCTCCATATTCACTTGTATTAGCGCGCCCATTATCTGTGAAAGAAGAAGATTTGTATATAGTAACAAGAATGAAAAAATAATGTACTCTATATCACAAAAAATCTCATTTTTTACCAACTGCTCCAGATGATTTGGCTGGTTTTTTTTTTTATAAAATATTTCATAAAAGGAACTAACAAACAGGACTATTTTTATGATATAAATTATAATCTGATTTTGAGATTGAAAAAGTTCACAAATGATCATTGCTATGGCAGCTATATGAAAGTGTTCAGTGCTGGATATTACTGCAAATTTCAATAATTGAATTATTCATCTATTAAATATGCAGCCAAATTTTCTTTTGGATTTTTATACTTTAAACAAGAATTTGGGCTGCATAACGATTATTTTTACGCAGCTGCTGCGCTCTTTTTTTTTTGTTGTTTTTTTTGGCTACTCACGTCCGCCTCGGTGATGTGCTTTTTCAGACCAAATATGATAATTTGGTTGAGAGCCTCGTTGCTGGTTCTGATGTGATTGCGACGGTATTGGCTGTCGTCGCTCTCATCACTATCGTAGCTATCCTCGTCGGAGGGATATCGTCTGTCGCGATCGCGATTGTTGCCAGACGGTGCGTTGTTGCCGTTGCCATTGTTATGGGAGCGATAGTCACGGCTAAATAATCAAAGCAATTATTAGCTTTATGATGTGTGATTGGACAGCAATAATAATAATTACCTGCGCTCCACGCCGCGCTCGAAGTCCGAGTTGCGTTCACGTGGCTCTCGATCGTAGTTCTTCCAGCGCTGGTCACGATCACGTTCACGCTCGCGATCCCTGTCACGATCCCGATCCCGATCGCGTTCGCGCTCACTATCGTAGTTGTCATCGCGACGGCTGTGATAATTATTGCTCCGCGAATTTCCATAGTTGCCGTAGCTGCTGCCCCGATCCTCATTGTAGTCGTCGTTAATTAGGTCGCGATACAGATCCTTATCAGCGCTGCCAGTGTTCCGATAATGCTGCGACGATCGATCACGACTCCGCGAACGAGAATTGCGACGCCTGTAGCCGCCGGACTGGTCCCGGTTGCGTTCGCTGCAACAACAATTAACATGCACATAAATTAGCCTATTTATATATGGACACATGCATGTATGTGTTCGTGGGCGTGCACTTACCGGGATCGTGAACGGGAGCGACTGTAACGTCTATATTGGCCGCTGCCGCTGCCGCCGCCGCCGCCGCCGCCAGCGCTGCCTCCAGAAAAGCTCCGTCCGTAGCGCGAATGCGAATCCATGTTGCGCGTACCTGAGGCCGAATTCGTATCAAATCCAAAAGGGTTTATGCACAGCTAGCGACAATTACCACGCAACTCACTCATTTAGCAAATCTCAACATACACGTGCGAAAATTAAAAGCGGTTTTTGATTTTCGTTTACAAATAGGCACACGCACAAAAAAAGTTATGGAAAAAATTTTGGCCTGCTGTTGCCATTCACACGAAATGCCTACTGGCTTGTTATCGATTAGATCAAGCAGTGTTGTACAATGTAGTTCAACTTACTTGGTTCAGTCGTTCACTCAGCGTATACCAATTACATAAATAAAAGTAAGTAGGGTTCATTGGAGTGGAAAACCAAACTAAACCGAACCGAATCACAACTATTTTTGTGTTGTGCTCCATATTTGTTGTACGAAAAACATCGAAAAGTATTCAAAATAGTTATTTTTATCGATTATATTGAATGCCTTGCACATCACTAAAACGTGTGGCAACGCCGGTATTTTGTCAAATTCGCTTATTTCTCGTGCAGATTTCGTTGGCCACATTCAACCAGTTGGGGCCATTAAAGCAAATTTAACAAAATGTTCAAAAAGTACGTATAAAGCAGGCAGCAGCCCTTTTGGCAACTAACATTTGTGGCAATGCAGATTCGAGGAAAAGGACAGTATCTCATCGATACAACAGCTCAAATCGTCCGTACAGAAGGGCATACGTGCCAAGCTTTTGGACGCATATCCCAAACTGGAAACGCACATCGATTTAATACTGCCCAAAAAGGACTCATATCGCATTGCCAAATGGTGAGCCACATAATTTGTTTATTTCGCATTTGAGCGCTTTATCCATTCAATTTTGATCTGATCCCAGCCACGATCACATCGAGCTGCTGTTAAATGGCGCCGGCGAACAGGTATTCTTTCGGCATAGGGAAGGTCCTTGGATGCCGACATTGCGTTTGCTGCACAAGTTCCCCTACTTTGTGACCATGCAGCAGGTGGATAAGGGTGCCATACGCTTTGTGTTGAGCGGCGCGAAT